>ML780898.1:1003352-1013802 GCA_009831015.1 Picea engelmannii | reverse complement strand
TTAATCTATGGAAAAATATTGACATATTTTTATACTTGGGTTATTGGGAATATTAGCATTTAATGAATTTTTAATCCATTTGATATATTAGTAACATTATTAGAAATAAATGAGTATAAAAATGATGTGTTTCATGTAATGATGTTTAAATATTTTTTTACATAGTTTTCTTAATTGTTTGCATTTAAAGGTTTGTTATAGCAAGATTTGCCTCACCATTGCTATTTTGCATAGAGGGCCTTTTCCCATTTTCCTATGGAGACTTTTAATCCCTTTTTGATGAATCTAGAGCTAAAAATATACATTTTTCCACATATATGCTTCCTCACTACTATGCAAGATGCGTATACGCTTGCTGCTCCATTACAGCTCACGTATATCGGGATTTGTGCCAAAAAATACAAACTGAGGCCGGGTTTCCATGTCACGACAAAAGACCTCTGATCCTTGGCCTTCCCTATACTGGAAATGTTCCGAGTCAGCCCTTCAGTTGCATTCTGAAGGCTATAAAAGAACAATTTCAAGCTATGGAAAACGGGGAGAAAGCATTCAACTTTGAGAGCAAAGTTACTCTGGAGAAATTACTTCACATTGAGTCTGCATCCCTTTGTCCCTCAAGTATGAACATAGTGTTCAACCCCCAAGCTCTTCCCTTATTATTGAGAGGACCTCTTTGCCTCTTTATCATGAGCTTGCCTTTGGTGGAGGATTGAAGTGGTGGGGACCCAGTTGGAAGGAACTTGGTTTCTTGGTTTCAAACCGTGCTGACATGGAAGTCTATAATGTTGACACTTATGCTGATCAATTATTAATAGAAATACTCATTTACCATCCTATTGGTATCTTGCAAATATATGATTATTATCCATGGGCGTGTTTGTAATGTTTATTAATGGATTATGCTATCTAATGTGCTAACCCCTTTTATATCATCACTATATACTTGCTTTTCTTGTTTGTTGAGAACTTCTCACAGGTATAAAGCTTTGGGTCAATGTACTCAACGGTGGAACATCATCAAACGTTGGATCGAGGTAGGTCTCTTTCTTGTATTCCACATTAGTTTATATAGAATATGTTGGAATTGAGTTGATTTTTTCCGTCATACTTGTCTGTTGTCATTTATCATTGGCCATAGAGAGTTTTTCCCTTGTAATAGAAATGGTGACTCCACTGGGAAGAGATCTTCCTTCTAAGGGTTGAAGTATTTTTTCTTCTTACATTGCTCTTTTTCCTTTGTGTTTCTTGTCGTATCACTACTTGACAGATCCTGTTCACTTTGAGTCTGAGTTTTCAGACTTTTACCCTTGTCTAGCCTTGTTTTAAACCATATACGCCCTTTTTGCCTTGACATTCACGTATACACACATGTTGTCTCACTACAAGAAGCATATATATGCTCTGTTCCCCTGAACTGTTGTGTATACCACTTCCCCTTGCTTGTTTGCTTGGTTGAGTGACTGTTGGGTAGGATTTAAAGATTGCTAAGCCTTTTTAGGTCTCTGTATTGCCTGTTGAGATTATCTGGGATGATAGGAAGCCTGTTTGGAGTTGAATTTTTGGGCGTAGTCTTTCTCTTTGTTTTCTATTTTTAATTTGTCCTTGGTTTCTCAGTTGTTAGCTTGGCTGCCTAGTATTCTTCTTGAGTTACTACTTTTATACACTGTAGAATTCATCTGTCAAGTTTCTTATCAGTCCATCCATTTTCTTTTTAGAATATTGAAAATACAAAAAAATAGGCATTTTTCATTGATTGGCATTTTTGTCTTTGAATTTTCATCATTATCTTAGCACATTTAGCGAAAGATCGTATTTTTCTTCTGAATTTCAAATTTGAAATTGGAGGCTGCATTGTTTTTATTAGCATATCATTCATTGAAAAGTTAAATATAGACTTTGCATTGTATCCATGTTTATTTCCTGGCAGAGTCATAACACCATTAGTTTCACTTCCATACCTTTTTCAGTAACCACAGCCAATAAAATTTATGCTTTAAACTAAAATTGATTAGTCATGATTTTATTTTTAGGGTACATAAACTAGCTTAGGATTTAGTGCCTTGGAATAGGATTTTGTGAGTAAACTTCTCCAAGGCAATTAAATCAACATATGTGTTTGAGACAGGGATATGAGAAGTCCATTGTATAATTGGTAATATCAGGAGGCTCCACTCACACTAGAGTTAATCACGAGGCCACACGAAGTTAGTTGAAGGGATAAACCCTGGATACTCACCTAGCGTCAGAGATATTTATATGGATTTATTCGTATTTGGGGATATTGCTAGTTCCCATACCTCTGTGAGAGGCATTGATTTCAAGGTTTCAGGATTTTCTACCCTGCCCATACGGTCATCTGGACTTACAACTTCTCAATTGTGCATCAGTTATATGGTGGTTTATTAGTTGCTTGACTTAGGTATTGTTGGAAATGCTTAACAGGTTATCATTGATGCCAAGTACAACAATGAAGATGGCATGAATACAGGAAGAATGTAACAGATGGGCACCGGAAGTATTTTGGGAAGAAGCTGCAGAGAAACCTTGATAAGATCAGAAGAGATAGTACAGAGGATGTTTGGTATGTTTTACATGTAGCGTAATCTTGTCATTGATGGAAAGTATAGCAGTAATGATGGCGTGAGTACATCACCGATGATCAACAGGAAAATAGAAGATAAGTCCAGGAAGATCGAATGATCGAAGGAAATGTTGGCAAGTACAACAGTGATGATGGCTTGAGTACAACAGTGATGATCAACATGCAAATAGAAGATAAGTCCAGGAAGATCGAATGATCGAAGGCAACGCAACATTGACAAAATGATCGAAGGCCTGAGAAGCATTTCTGATCGTTGGATCCCATCCAAAATTCCCGACAGAATGAAGGTCGTCAGATATGAATAAAGACAAGAAGAGCATGCTGAAGAGGAGGATAGATCTCAGGCGTTAGATCTGAGCGCAGGGTCCAACCACCGTTGGATTGAGGAAAACCTGCACGATCTTTAAAAGTGCAAGGACTAGCGGGCGTACAAAATCCCGAAAGAAGGAGGACCATCCATTTACAGGCAAGATGCGTGGAGATAGATCATCATTTTGTTGACTGGAGAGTCAAAGGAACAGGGTTCCCTAACCTCTCAAAATCGCGATATGAGAAATCGCAATCTAATCTGAGCCGTCAGATTATGGTTGAATCTGGTCCGTTGATTCCAACTCATGTCGGAGTTTCGGGGATCGAGAGTTGGAGATGTCAAATTTTATTAACATCAGGAATCCTGATATCGCGATATGCAAAATCGCGATTTAATCATAGCTGTTGAATAGAGATCAGATCTGGACCGTTGATCTAACTCCATATCGGAGTTTCACAAATCGCGACATGGAGAGGCAAAGAACCAAATGCAACAAGAATGCTGAAATCGTGAAATTGCGATTCAATCATAGCTGTTGAACCAAGATCAGATCTGAACCGTTGATCTAACTCCATATCATAGTTTCATGAATCACAACATGGAGAGGCAAAGAACCCGATGCAACAAGAATGTTGAAATCGTGAAATCGTGATTCAATCGTAGCCATTGAATCAAGATCACATATGGACTGTGGATCTGACTCACATTAGCATACCACATCATCTAGGAACACATGGCACAACCAGGTAATGACAAGTGTTAGACTGATTCAACATTTCAGGCACATGTAAGTCACGAATCAGAGTGACAGGTGGCAGTATTCAACATGTGTCAATCCACGTGTGATGTCAGCAGATTTACACCACTTTGGAGTTTTGATAATCAAGAGATGGACAGATGTTGGAGGACAAGGAGGGGATAAATCGAACGAGCCTTGTCGCACGGTCTGGTGGAGAACAGACGGCTGGTGGGGAGGAGAATGATACAAAAGGTGACATGACAGGAATGGGGCCCTTCCTCAATACCCGATCATTCCAGACCCCCCCNCCCTTCACTTAAAGATAGAATGGCAGGGGGGCTCCAAAATCCAATCCCGTCCATATATTTTGGCCATCCAGATTTGCTCACTGCATATCCAACGATGCAGATGTATTTGAACAGTATCAGAGGGAAACTGTAGCATAACATAGTATGACTTCTAGAAACCACTGATGGTTTCAACCAGAGGACTCGAAGACACTGGGGGATGATTGACAGAGAAGGTGAAGAGCCTCTGAGAATCTTCAAGAGGGATGAAGATGTTCATGGAGGCGATTGACAGTTGGATGAGCATTGAGGCCTGTAACTGCAACAAAGAAGGTGAGCTCAACTTTCACAGAGAATTCGAAGAGTCTCAACTGCTAGAGAGGTTGTGAAATCTCAGCAGAACACCCAGTCATGCTGGACGCATGGTGGAAAATGACCAGAGAAGCTGAAGAGTCACAAAGATGATCAGACAGAGCACTTAAGTTGTAGAGGAATTTGGTGCGTAGTGTGCATGCAGAGGCATTGTGAATATTGCATGCACAAGATGCACAAAAGCTATATATATACACGGTACAGAGAAGAGAAGGGTTGTCGTTGTTGATGGAGTTGTTGTGCTCGTTGTGTGGAAGGATTGAAGTGTGAACAAGGAGGCAGAGCGCAAGAGAAAAAATACACAGTAGAGGAAGGTTGCATTGAAGGGACATGGTGCAGAGAGTATAAATGGTAGAAGAATAGACAGTACAAGTCATGTGTGCAGGAAGGCAGTGAGGCAGACAGAGCAACAAAATGCAGCAGAACAGTGATCAGTGTGGTAAGCCATTTATGAACATTATATCACTGTAATAAGTTTCAGTAGAAAAGATTTATATTTAAGGGTGGTTGGGAGGTGCTCTGAAGGACTGTTGTCCTCAGAAGTTCAAGTGGGTGCTTGAACACAGGGAGTTGTAGCTTCCATCTGGTAGCAGCCAGAGAAACCAAGGTGGCAGGGTGGTGCAAGGGAGAACTCTTGTTCTCTGTTATACAGGTTGGTGCCTGTATGATTGGAAGTTGGTGCTTCGATCCAGTTGGTGCTGGAAACACTTAGGGAGTTGGTGCTTCCTTCTAGTTGGTGCTAGAGAAACCAGGGAGTTGGTGCTTCCTTCTAGTTGGTGCTAGAGCAACCAGGGAGTCTGTGCTTCCTTCTAGTTGGTGCTAGAGAAACCAGGGAGTTGGTGCTTCCTTCTAGTGGGTGCTAGAGAAAACAGAGAGTTGGTGCTCTCAGCAAGTAGTAGCTTGCAAAACAGAGGTTGTAGCCTTATTATGAGTTGGTGCTCATATGTATGATAATGTAAAGAATCTAACTATTACTTATCATATAAAGAAAAAGATGTTTTTACCCTGTATGGGTTTCCTCGGGAAATATCTATCTCTGTGTTTCTCATTTATGTGACTGATGTTGAATGTGCCAATGTTCATTTCCCTGCATTAATGTGATCATCATTCAGTGTTTATGCAAAGAGTTTAAAAGAAGCATAATTGTTTAAGCATGGTAACAACTGATTCACCCCCCCCCTCTCAGTTGTCCAACAACTGGTATCAGAGTTGTCCGCCTTTTATCTAAGGGTAGATCCTAGAGCTTAAACATGACAAGCCATGAAGGGACTCCAGTCACTAGGCCTCCTCTATTTGATGGAACGAATTTTTCCTTCTGGAAGGTTAGAATGAGAACATACCTAATTGCCTTAGGAGCTGATGTATGGGATGTAGTAGAGATTGGACACATAAAGCCTGTTGTGCTAGCCTCCAAGGATGATAAGTTAGAATTAAGATTTAATGATAAAGGAATGAATGATATCTTGAATAGACTTGCAGAAGCCGAGTTTGTGAAGGTGATGCATGTTCAAACTGCTAAAGAAATGTGGGACAAACTCATTAACAACTATGAAGGTAATGAGAAGGTGAAACATGCCAAGCTTCAAACCTATAGAACAGTTTGAAAAGCTACAGATGAAAGAAGATGAAACTGTTGGAAAATACTTTCTGAGAGTAGAAGAAATGGTAAATGCAATGAAGGCACTTGGTGAAACAATTGGGTAACCTTCTTTAGTTCAGCAAATCTTGAGATCTCTCCCAGATAGGTTCAACCCGAAGGTCTCTGCTATAGAAGAACTTAATGATCTAAAAACCTTACAGTTTGATCAACTTCTAGGAACACTGACTGCATATGAAATGAGAATAGTTAAAGATAAACCCACTTCCAGAGAAGCATCATTTAAAGTAGACAAGAATGAGGATTCTGAGCCCAATGAAATTGAAGAAAAATTTGTGAAGAGACTGAAGAAGGGATCATGCAAATACAAAGGTAAATTGCCTTTCAAATTCTTTAACTGTGGAAGGATAGGTCATTTTGCAAATAAATGTCCACACAATAAACATGATCAGAACTCTGAAGATGAAGAGAAGTACAAATCAAGAAGATTTGATAAGAAGAAGAGCTTATGTGTAAACAATGATGACTCCTCAGAAGACACCGATAGTGATTCCTCATGTGAAGATAAAGTAAATGACTTCTCACTTATGGCCAAAGAGGATGGTGATAATGAAAGCAAGGTCAGTGATGAGAATGTTGAAGAAGTTGTGGTTGATATGGAAGGAGAATTGATCAGTGCACTGGAAGAGATTGTCAGACTCAGAATTAAGAACAAAAAACAAAAACAATTGTTGATGCAGTTTGAGAAAGACAATAAACAGCCTGATGAAGACTTTGCCCTGCTAAAAGTGGAATTAGAAGAGGCAAAGAAAATTGAAGATACTCTGAAATGATAGTTATCAGAAAAGAAGGCTATATGTGAAGCATTAGAACAAGAAGTAGTGAAAACTAGGAAAGAGATGGAGAAATTTCAAGCCTTGTACAATCAGAATCTGTCAAGTATCAAAGCCTCAGAAGAATTAGCTTTCATTCTAAATCAAAAAAGGAATCCAAAGTTTAAAGTTGGATTGGGATATGAAGAAGGATCAAGTAGTGGTCAGCCGAGAAACAAAAAACCCATCAAGTTTGTCAAAAGTACAACCAATGACAATAACAAACCTGCAGAGACAAAGGAAGACCATCAGCTGCCCAGGACAAGTAAAGAAAAAGGTGTCAGGATTGAATCTGTAGAACAAAGAAATAATCCACTCCCTGCTCAAAGACATCATCAACATGAAAGAAATTGATTTTCTCAAAGAAGACAACCATTTTCCAGGTACAAAGAATTTTTCTATGGATATTGTTTCTAGTGTTCTAACTTTGGTCACAAAGATGTAAATTGTTCCCTAAGACTTAGACATGAGAAATTAAGATTTCCAAGGAATAAATATCTGCCACAACAAAGAATGATACAACAAAGTAACAATCCATCACAGATTGCAAATTGCCAAATTAAGTCTAGAGACATGCAACTGAGGAGGTCAAGGATTAATAAACAGTCAATGAGTAGACAATGCTACAAGAATGACTTTGACCTATTGAACAATGATATTGAATGCTATAATTTTCACAACTTTGGCCACAAAGCTGCAAACTGCCATATGAAGAATTACAAAGAAGATCCAAGGATAAAGTTCTTAGATAAAAAGGCCAGCACATGGAAAAGGAAAGATATTGAAAAATGTGATCTAGCACTTTCAATTCAAAAACAAAAGGCCTCCAGGAATATAGAAAGTGGGTGTTGCCAGCACATGACTGGAAACATGGATAAGCTTCTGTGCATAAGTAAAAGAAAAACAGAAAATGTGATCCTTGAAAATGATGAACCAGGTAAAATCAAGGATAGAGGGATGATGAGTTTGAGTAATGACAAAGGAGATGCCCAGTACATTCTGCTTGTGGATGGTCTGAAACATAATTCACTCAGTTCAAGTGAAAAGTGTGACAGAGGTAGTGAAGAGGTATTCACGTCCAAAGAGTATAAGGTAAATGTAAACTCAGGACAAATGGTGAATAACATTATAAGGACAAACAATAATGTTGATGTTGAATCCTCCCCTGCAAGTAAAGAAGAAGAGTCAGATACAATAAAAGAATTCTCAGTTAGCATTTATCCCACGAAAGAAGTAGGAGAAGAACCATGTCATAAACAAGAAGAAGAAGTCTTGAAGGTTGAGAAGGCAGACACCCAAATAAATTTCTTGAGCAGATCCATGACTCTGGACAAGGTCTTGGATAGCCAGAGATCACCAAATGACAAATCCGGTATTGGACTCAACAAGGTAGAAATCAACACTCCTAAGAAACCTGATATAGGTCCTTCATTTGTGAGAAAGAAAAGAAGGCGTGAGAGTGGGTGTAGCAGTTTTCTCTTGTGATTGAATATGGTCATAAAAGCCCTAGATTGAATGCATCATGGAAGAAAAATGAAAATTGCAGTAATAGAGATCGATGAGATTCAATGGGGAGATCCAAGGGCTATTTAAAAGGTACAAGTTACAATTGCACGGTGTTCTTGTAGAGACAACAAGAGGAAAGACCTTGTCAAGGAAAGTTAACCTTTTTGGAACAAAGGAGGAAAATAGTTAGAAGCAGAGAGATAACAGTGACAGGGGGAGTCATCCACTCATGTGAAGATTGATAAAGGAGTCCGAGTAAGAGAGGTGAGCAATTTTGAGTATTCTACAAAGGATATAGCAGAAGCTGAAGATGAACAGGTCCAAGAATAAAAAAAAAAAGACTCTGGTTTGAATACAAACATCTGCAGGCCTCATATAAGAGAGTCCTTCCTGTTAGGGGGAGTTTGTATTAATTTAATATTTGATACCTCCTAAAATACTGCAACAGCTCAGGGGGAGCATGTTCTCTTTGACATTGATTTCAAAGGGGGAGAAAAGAATCTGGGTGCCTTTGTTGCCATCAATGCCAAAGGGGGAGATTGTTGGAAATGTTTAATAGGTTGTCATTGATGGCAAGTACAACAATGAAGATGGCATGAATACAGGAAGAATGTAACAGATGGGAACTAGAAGTATTTTGGGAAGAAGCTACAGAGCAACCTCGATAAGATCAGAAGAGATAGTGCAGAGGATGTTTGGTATGTTTTACAAGTAGCGTAAGCTTGTCATTGATGGGAAGTACAACAATAATGATGGCGTGAGTACAACACTGATGATCAACATGCAAATAGAATATAAGTCCAGGAAGATCAAATGATCGAAGGCAACGCTGGCAAGTACAACAACGATGATGGCTTGAGTACAACAACGATGATCAACAGGCAAATAGAAGATAATTCCAAGAAGATCGAATGATCGAAGGCAATGCAACATTGACAAAATGATCGAAGAACCGAGAAGCATTTATGATCGTTGGATCCCATCCAAAATTCCCGACAGCATGAGGGCCATCAGATCTGAATAAAGTCAATAAGAGCACACTGAAGAGGAGGATAGATCTCAGGTGTTAGATCTGAGCGCAGGGTCCGACCACCATTGGATTGAGGAAAACCTGCACAATCTTTAAAAGTGCAAAGAGTAGTGGGCATACAAAATCCCGAAAGAAGGAGCACCGTCCATCTACAGGTAATACGCATGGAGATAGATCGTCATTTCGCTGATTGGAGAGTCAAAGGAACATGGTTCCCTGACCTCTTGAAATCATGATATGTGAAATCATGATCTAATTTGAGCCATCAGATTAAGGTTGAATCTGGTCTGTTGATTCCAGCTCATGTCAGAGTTTCGGGGATCGAGAGTTGGAGATGTCAAAGTTTATTAACATCAGGAATCCTGATATCGCGATATGCGAAATCATGATTTAATCACAACCATTGAATAGATATCAGATCTGGACCATTGATCTAACTCCATATCGGAGTTTTGTGAATCGCGACATGGAGAGGCAAAGAACCAAATGCAACAAGAATGCCAAAATCGTGAAATCGTGATTCACTCATAGTCGTTGAACCAATATTAGATCTAAACCATTGATCTAACTCCATATCGTAGTTTCGTGAATCATGACATGGAGAGGCAAAGAACCCGATGCAACAAGAATGCCAAAATCGCGAAATCACGATTCAATCGTAGCCATTGAATCAAGATCACATCTGGACCATCGATCTGACTCACATCAGCATACCACGTCAGATAGGAACATGTGGCACAACCAGGTAATGACAAGTGTCAGACTGATTCAACATTTCAGGCACATGTAAGTCAAGAATCAGAGTGACACGTGGCAGTATTCAACACGTGTCAATCCACGTGTGATGTCAGCAGATTTACACCATTTCAAAGTTTCGGTAATTAGGAGATGGATAGATGTAGGAGGACAAGGAGGGGCTAAATTGAACGAGCCTTGTCGCATGGTCAGGTGGAGAACAGACAGATGGTGGGGAGGAGAATGATACAAAAAGTGACATGACAGGAATGGGGCCCTTCCTAGATACCCCACCATTCCAGACCCCCCCCCATTTTAAAAGGAAGAATGGCAAAGGGGGTCTGAAATTGCATGAGCGTCGTTGATCTAGGTACTTTAATCCTGACCGCTCGAGAGATGC
>ML780898.1:977782-1003320 GCA_009831015.1 Picea engelmannii | reverse complement strand
ATAGCAGGGGGGCTTTGAAATCCAATCACGACCATATATTCTAGCCGTCCAGATTTGCTCGCTGTATATCCAACGGTGCATATGAATTTGAACAAGATCGGAGGGAAACTGTAGCACGACATAGTATGACTGTCAAAAAATACTGATGGTTTCAGCCAGAGGACTCGAAGACACTAGGGGATGATTGATAGAGAAGGTGAAGAGCCTCTAAGAATATTCAAGATGGATGAAGATGTTTGTGGAGGCGATTGACAACTAGATGAGCATTGAGGCCTGTAACTGAAATAGAGAAGGTGAGTTCAACTTTCACAGAGTAGTTGAAGAGTCTCAACTGCTAGAGAAGTTGTGAAATCTCAGCAGAACACCCAGTGATGCTAGACGCATGGTGGAAAATGACCAGAGAAGTTGAAGAGTCATGATGATGATCAGACAGAGCACTCAAGTTGCAGAGGAATTTGGCGTGGAGTGTGCATGCAGAGGCATTGCGAATATTGCATGCACAAGATGCACAGAAGCTATATATATACACAATACAGAGAAGAGAAGGGTTGTCGTTGTTGATGGAGTTGTTGTGGTCGTTGTGTGGAAGTATTGAAGTGTGAGCAAGGAGGCAGAGCACAGGACAAGAAATACATAGTAAAGGAAGGTTGCATTGAAGAGACATGGTGCAGAGAGTATAAATGGTAGAAGAATAGACAACACAAGTCATGTGTGCAGGAAGGCAGTGAGGCAGACAGAGCAACAAAATGCAGCAGAACAATGATGAGTCTGGTAAGCCATTGTTGAACATAATATCACTGTAATAAGTTTTAGTAGCAAAGATTTATATTTAAGGGTGGTTGGGAGGTTCTTGGGAGGACTGTTGTCCTTAGAAGTTCAAGTGGGTGCTTGAACACAGGGAGTTGTAGCTTCCATCTAGTAGCAACCAGAGAAACCAAGGTGGTAGGGTGGTGCAAGGGAGAACTCTTATTCTCTGTTATACAAGTTGGTGCCTGTATGATTGGAAGTTGGTGCTTCCATCCAGTTTATGTTGGAAACACTCAGGGAGTTGGTGCTTCCTTCTAGTTGGTGCTAGAGAAACCAGGGAGTTGGTGCTTCCTTCTAGTTGGTGCTAGAGAAACCAGGGAGTTGGTGCTTCCTTCTAATGGGTGCTAGAGAAAACAGAGAGTTGGTGCTCTCAGCAAGTAGCAGCTTGCAAAACAGAGGTTGTAGCCTCATTATGAGTTGGTGCTCATATGTATGATAATGTAAAGAATGTAACTATTACTTATCATATAAAGAAAAAGATGTTTTTACCCTGTATGGGTTTTCTCGAGAAATATTTGTCTCTGTGTTTCTCATATATGTGACTGATGCTGAATGTGCCAATGTTCATTTCCCTGCATTAATGTGATCATCATTCAGTGTTTTTGCAAAGAGTTTAAAAGAAGCATAATTGTTTAAGCATGGTAACAACTGATTCACCCCCCCCCCCTCAGTTGTCCAACAGGTATCTCATAGGTTAGTTGTAGAGGTTATTCTGCTTATACCCTGAGTCTGATAAGGGTCGGACAACACACATCCTTTATAAAAGATTACTTCTCCGAGGGGATCAGTTATAAGGGCCCACGAGGGCCCTTGTAACTGATTATGTTACCTCCAAACTTAAGCAGGGAGTCTCAGGTCCCTCTTGGATGAGACATACCTTCTTTAGCGAGGGAGGCCACTCAGCCACTTTAGCCCATTTTCATGCATATTGGTCGTTTGAATTTTAGGTATGCTCTTTTATTATTAGTTGACCATAGGTTTTTGTGTTAAGTCTTTATTATCATGGATAGTGGAGTTCCTTATTCTCCCTCATTTACTGCTACCCCCCCCCCCAATGACGTTCATGGGGGAAAATCCATTCATTTTTTATAACGGTATGAAGAACTACAACACTCATTCCACACCTTGGGTGTCTAGCCATTTTTCTGTTGATATTCCTTCCCCCATGCAGCCCTCTCCCTGGCCCACATATATGAATCCTAGCATTGGACCCAGGGGAACCATGACTTCGATGCCTTCTTCTTCATTTGATATGAGTCATGTCCCCATCGGAGGTTGGAACCTTCCTCCCTACGGATCCAATAATAGCTATGATCTTTCAGGAGACAGTACTCATATGGGTGCCTATCCCACTTATTACCTCCCACCCATGTATCTTTCATCTGCTATGTCAGTTCCTTCGAACATTTTTTCCATGACAAGTCCTCAATTACCACCAGGCATTTCATATGGAGAGAACCAGTTTTACAGTTCAGGCTACCCTCTTTATGGGGACCCTTCACAAGGGGGAAACATATATCCTCACTTGAATAATCCTTATCTTACCTCGGTCTCTTCATAGACCCCAATGACGATGCCTGTCCAAACCTCATCGGACCATTTTGGCGTGAACCAACACCTTTCTGGGCTAGGGCAAGATGTACACCAAGATCCTTCCTGGCTTGCAATTTTTTAGAATCAATATTTCCCTAGACCATGGACTCAAATACCACCATCTATCGCCAGCCCAGTCACTGTCAGTCATACTAGTGCTCCATCGCCAACCTCTTCCAGTCATGTCAGCGATGGGTCGACTTCTTCTACAAACTACTTCGACAGCTTGCCCCAAACCTCTACCAATTATGTTGGGGGAACCATTCTTTTTTCCCCGAATCATAACCATGTCATGTCTCCTACTTCTATTCATCATACAGGAGACAACTCTCCTTCCCCTGCTAGTTACATCAAGAAGACCAAATGCCTCAGATGTACGCCTAAATTCTTTTACAGGACTTGTGAAGGAAGTCACCTTACTCATTTGTGTCTGATTACTGCCGAGATACCAGAAGTGTGGGGCTCACCCAAGAGCCCTACTAACTCTGAGGCATCTGTGGTTTCTCTTCATACCACTTCTCCCTTGATCGTCTCAGTGGTTCGACTGACGTAATCTTCTCCCAACCTCACCCCCTTTGTTAAGGGTGAAGTATCTCTTTCCCCCATTACTATGCATCTGCTTTAACCTCTAATGGAAGAAGTGGCCACGCCAGTGCAATCTCTGGTCAAACCGACTCTCCCTGAAGATAATGACACACCTTTCATCCATGTCATCAACATTTCACACCTTCCTCCTTCTGAATGAGAGAGACTTATTCTTCCCCTAAATGCTCTTCCTCCAAGTCCTGACGAAGTTCCTTTTGATTGGGACAACCTGATGGGACATCCCATTCCCCCACCTATGTCTTTTCCATTCAAAGACATTATTCGAACCATCATTGAGAATATATCCTCCGTTAGCACCTTCTCCTCCTTGACTTGGAAATCATTGGGTTTTCCCAAGCTCTTATCAGCTATCTGCAAGATACTGACTTTCGACAGAAAGTCGGGACGAAAGCCTTGGCCTCCCCCTTTACACGTTGATTAGAATCCCAATAACGAGTTTTAGTTAAGCTCTTTTCCGACTCATCCAAAAACTGAAAAGATCGTTGAGTGATTTGTCCCTTTCACACTCGTTAAAACTGGATTTGAAAACCATGAGTCCTAGTTAAGCTCTTTTCCGACTCGCTATCAAAAATAGAAAAGATTGCCAAGTGAGCTTGTATTTTTCACACTCGTAAATTGGATTTGAAAAGACGTATATTTGGAACAAGTTTACCCCTTTTTCACACCAAGTATACTAAAACACATAAAAAAGGACATTTTTTGGCGTTAAGTTGTTATTGCATCTCATGCCCTTGCTTGTTGTATTGAGCCTTTAGTCAGTTCTCAATTTGCATTATAAACCATTGCCTAAGACATTTGCATCCTCAACTAAGCAGAGCCTTGGTTTTATCCTTCGCAATTTGACACCCTATACCTTGGAGGGAACACCACCCCAAGTGTCCATCTCCCGCATGCATTTCCTTGCATTGGGCATAGGTATGTTCCACTATTGGAACTAGTTTTGCTTACTTGCGACACTCGTTCCCTCCTCTGTATCATAACATTCATTTGTTATGAAAAAGAAAAAAAATATGGGCGGGAAGGGAATACTATATTGTAATTGGTAGTAGTCGTGTCACCTTTGAACAGAGGACAAAGTTATTGAGTCCATGTGTCATCATAATTTTGGGTTTAGCATGGCCTTAGGAAGTTGATCCTGCTACAAAGTTTTCTCTACCGACTAGTTACTCTTCCCGTCCCTATAGAGAATGTTATTGATGCCTCCTACATACAACTTTCACATCATTGAGTCCATGCTGTCGAAGTTCACCATATATCTCATGCTCTTGTTCAAAGGAATTCTATCAACCTATGTTAGCCACTCCTCAGAAATCTTGACTTTGTATGTCGTCCATATGCTCAATTTGTCTCAGAATCACATGATACTTTGGTATTATCATGCACCCTGGCCCTACTTTCATCATTGGTAGGTCACCTTCAACCCAACAATCAACATTTCATCATTGTTCATTGACTGGGTGGTTTCCATTTTGTTCGATGGCAAGAAAACTATTCACACTTTGGGATTTGTGCAGTGTCTTGGATGCCATTAGCCTTATTGGTGGTTTCCTCACCTTTGTTAGCATTTTTTCATCATTGGCTACTACTCAGAGGGTCCTTTTCATGTACCACTTGCATTTGGCACATGCGAAAGACACATAGGGTTGTTGGTTCGTGAACATGTTCTTCGTCCGATATCCACCAAATCATGAAGCTTATTCTTTGTTCCTCATGCTGAGTGATGAGACATACCTCAATGGTCTCCTTTCAGTGGGTCTCCTTCCATCGAATTAAACTCATTTATTCTGGATATGGGACCTGGATTTTTATGAGTACCTTGAGGCTTGCAGACATTAGTGGAAGGCTCTCTCACCATTGATAGATGAGAATACATCAATGTCTCCTAATCAATGGATCTCTCAAGTCTTTGACACCAACTCCTTTATTCACATTTCTAGAGATGTACTCGGTGCCTTGATACCTACTTTCATCATCGGTAGGCTATCTCGCATTTGTTGATGGTATACTTCAATGACCAGTAATCAAATGATCTCTCATCGTGTTCGAACTCAACTCATTTATTCACATGATGTAGACTTGCACCATTGGTGAATAGTGTAGAAGACTTGAATACATCACTATGTGGAAAGAACTTTCCTGAGTTGTTGCCTCCATTTCATTGGACTAGTACCTATTTGACTTCAATGATCATGGGAGATTATATTGTACTACATGGTATACAAATATCTACATATTGATTTTTGAGACTAGTTTCACTAGGCCTTGTTCATGACTATGACATCTTTTGGCATACAACCGCATTTGTATTTGCCTATTCATGGCCATGAACACTTGTTTGGTGAATTTTTCACATGGATGTGCATTGTATTCTTGGCAGTCATGTATGCAAAGTCAGTACATAATGTAATGAGCAATTGAGTTCGTCCAGCTGGTTCTCTACCATTCCACTTCTGGGTTATTTATAATGTATTTCGGTCATCTCAGATACTCCTCTGATCTCACACATTAGGGGGCATATTTTATAGCAAGATTTGCCTCACCATTGCTATCTTGCAGAGAGGGACTTTTTCCATTTCCCTATGCATACTTTTTATCCCTTTTTGATGAATCCAGAGCTAAAAATATACATTTTTCCACATATACACTCCCTAACTACTATGAAAGATGCATATACACTTGTTGCTCCATTACAGCTCGTGTATATCAGGATTTGTGCCAAAAAATAAAAAATGAGGTCGGGTTTCCATGTCACGAAAAAAGACCTCTAATCCTTGGCCTTCCATATACTATAAATGTTCTGACTCGGCCCTTCAGTTGCATTCTAAAGGCTATAAAAGAACAATTTCAAGCTATGGAAAATGGGGAGAAAGCATTCAACTTTGCGAGAAAAGTTACTCTGGAGAAATTACTTCATATTGAGTCTGCATCCCTTTGTCCCTCAAGTCTGAAAACAGTGTTCATCCCCCAAGCTCTTCCCTTATTATTGAGAGGACCTCTTAGCCTCTTTCTCATGAGATTGCCTTTGGTGGAGGATTGAAGTGGTGGGGACCCAGTTGGAAGGAACTTGTTTTCTTGGTTTCGAACCATGCCAACATGGAAGTCTGTAATGTTGACACTTCTGCTAATCAATTATTAATCGAAATACTCCTTTCCCGTCCTATTGGTATCTTGCAAATATATGATTATCATCCATGAGCGTGTTTGTAATGTTTATTAATGGATTATGCTATCTAATGTGCTAACCCCTTTTATATCATCACTATATACTTACTTTGCTTGTTTGTTGAGAACTTCTCGCAGGTATAAAGCTTTGGGTCAAAGTACTCAATGGTGGAACATCATCAAATGTTGGATCGAGGTAGGTCTCTTTCTTGTATTTCAAAATATTTTATATAGCATATGTTGGAATTGAGTTGATTTCTGCAGTCAAACCTGTCTGTTTTGGTTTACCCTTGGCCATAGAGAGCTTTTGCCTTGTAACAGAAATGACGACTCCACTGGGGAGATATCTTCCTTCTAAGGGTTGAAGTACTTTTTCTTCTTACATTGCTCTTTTCCCTTTTTGTTTCTTGTCGTATCACTACTTGATAGATCCTGTTCACTCTGAGTCCGAGTTTTCATCCTTTTACCCTTGCCTGTCCTTGTTTTACATCATATACACCCTTTTTGCTTTGATAATCATGTATACACACTTGTTTTCTCACTACAAGAAGCGTATATATGCTCTCTTCTCCTGAACAGTCGCGTATACCACTTCCCCTTGCTTGTTTTCTTGGTTGAGTGACTATTGGGTAGGATTTAAAGATCGTTGAGCCTTTTTTGGTCTCTGTAGTGCCTGTTGAGATTATCTGGGATGACAGGAAGCCTATTTAGAGTTGAATTTTTTGGCATAGTCTTTCTCCTTGTTTTCTATTTTTAATTTGTCCTTGGTTTCTGGGTTGTTTGCTTGGTTGCCTGGTATTCTTCTTGAGTTACTGCTTTTATACACTGTAGAATTCATCTGTCAAGTTTCTTATCAGTCCATGCATTTTCTTTTTAGAATATTGAAAATACAAAAAAATAGGCATTTTGCATTGGTTGACATTTTTGTCTTTGAATTTTCATCATTAGCTTAGCACATTTAGCGAAAGATCATATTTTACTTCTAAATTGCAGATTTGAAATTGGAGACTACACTGTTTTTATTAGCATATCATTCATTTAAAAGTTAAAGATAGACTTTGCATTGTATCCATATTTATTTTTTGGCAGAGTCATAACACCATGAGTTTCACTTCCATACCTTTTTGAGTAACCATGGCCAATAAAATTTATACTTTAAACTAAAATTGATTAGTCATAATTTTATTTTTAGGGTGCACAAACTAGCTTAGGATTTAGTGCCTTGATATAGGATTTTGTGAGTAAACTTCTCGAAGGCAATTAAATCAACATATGTGTCTGAGACAGGGAGTTGAGAAGTCCATTATATAATTGGTAATATCAGGAGGCTCCACTCACACCATATTTAATCACGAGGTCGCGCGAAGTTAGTTGAAGGGATAACCCCTGTATACTCACCTAGCGTCAGAGATATTTCTATGGATTTATTCATATTTCGGGATATTGCTAGTGCCCATACCTCTATGAGAGGCGGTGCTTTCAAGGTTTCAAGCTTTGCTATCTTGGCCATACAGTGATCCACACTTACGACTGTTCGTCTGTCCATCGATTATACAGTGGTTTATTAGTTTCTTGACTTAGGTATCTCATAAGTTACTTGCAAGGGTTATTCTGCTTGTACCCTGAGTGAGATAAGGGTCGGACAACACACATCGTTTATGGAGGATTACCTCTCCAGGGGGATCTGATCAACCGGTTGTTAAGCCCACAAGGGCCCTTATAACTAATTATGTTACCTCCAAACTTTAGCGGGGAGTCTCAGGCCCCTCTTGGGCGAGACATACCTTCTTTAGCGAAGGAGGCCACTCAACCGCTTTAGCCCGTTTTCATGCATATTGTCCATTTGACTTTTTGGTATTCTCTTTGATTATTAGTTGACCATAGGTTTTCGTGTTGAGTCTTTATTAACATGGATAGTGGAGTTCCTTTTTCTCCCTCATTTACTGCTAACCCCCCATGACGTTCATGGGGGAAAATCCATCTGTTTTTTATAATGGTATGCAGAACTACAACACTCAGTTTGCACCTTGGGTCTCTAGCCATTTTTCTGTTGATATGCCTTCCCTCGTCCAACCCTCTCCCTGACCCACATAAATGAATTCTAGCATTGGACTAGGGGGTACCATGGCTCCGATGCCTACTTCTTCATTTTATATGAGTCATGTCCCCATGGGAGGTTGGAACCTTCCTCCCTATGGATCCAATACTAGCTATACTCTTTCAGGAGTCAGTACTCATATGGGTTCCCATTCCACTTATTACCCCCCACCCATGTATCTTTCAACCTCCATGTTAGTTCCTTCGAACATTTTTTCCATGATAGGTTCTCAATTACCACCAGGCATTTCGTATGGAGAGAACCAATTTTACGGTTCAGGCTACCCTCTTTATGGGACCCCTTCACAAGGGGGAAACATATATCCTCACTCAAATAATCCTTATCATACATCAGTCTCTTCACAGACCCTAGTGACGATGCCCGTCCAAACCTCATCATAGCATTTTGGCATGAACCACCACCTTTCTGGGCTAGGGAAAGAGGTACACAAAGATCCTACCTAGCTTGAAATTTTTCAGAATCAATCTTTCCCTAGACCATAGACTCAAATGCCACCATCTATCGCCAACCTAGTCACTTTCAGTCATACTGGTGCTCCATCGCCAACCTCTGCCAGTCATGTTGGCAATGGGTTGACTTCTTCTACAAACTATGTCAACAGCTTTCCCCCAACCTCTACCGATTATGTTGGGGGCACCATTATTTTTTCCCTGAATCATAGCCATGTCATGTCTCCCACTTCTATTCATCATACAAGAGATGACTCTCTTTCCCCCGCTAGTTACATCGAGAAGCCCAAATGCCTTAGATGTAAGACTAAATTCTTTTGTAGGACTTGCGAAGGAAGTCACCTTACTCCTTTGTGTCCTATTACTACCGAGATACTTGAAGCATGGGGCTCACCCAAGATCCATTCTAATTCTAAGGCATCCATGGTTTCTCTTCATACCACATCTCCCTTGATAGTCTCGGTGGTTCCACCAGTGTAATATTTTCCCGACCTCACACCCTTTGTTAAGGGTGAAGCATCTCTTTCCCCCATTACTATGCATCCTCTTCAACCTATAATGGAAGAAGTGGCCACACCAGTGCAATCTATGGTCAACCTGACTCTCCCTGAAGTCAATGACACACCTTTCATCCATATCATCAACATTTCACACCTTCCCCCTTCTGAATGAGAGAGACTTATTCTTCCCCCAAATGCTCTCCCTCCAAGTCTTGACGAGGTTCCTTTTGATTGGGACGACCTGATGGGACATCCCATTCCCCCACCTATGTCTTTTCCATTAAGAGATATTATTCGAACCATCATGGAGAGTGTATCCTCTGTTAGCACCTTCTCCTTCTTGACTTGGAAAGCCTTGGGTTTTCCCATGCTCTTATCAACTATCTGCAAGATACTGACTTTCAGCAGAAAGCCGGGATGGGAGCCTTGGCCTCCCCTTTTACACATTGATTAGACTCCCAATAGCGAGTCTCAGTTAAGCTCTTTTCCGACTCATCCAAAAACTCAAAATATCTCCGAGTGATTTTTCCCTTTCACACTCGTTAAAATTGGGTTTGAAAGATCATGAGTCCTAATTAAGCTCTTTTTCGACTCGCTATAAAAAATAGAAAATATTGCTGAGTGAACTTGTCTTTTTCACACTCATAAATTGGATTTGAAAAGACGTCTATTTGGCACAAGTTTACCCCTTTTTCACACCAAGTAGACTAAAAGACATAAAAAAGGACATTTTTTCGCATTAATTTGTGATTGCATCTCATGCCCTCGCTTGTTGTATTGAGCCTTTAGCCAGTTCTCTCTTTGCATTATAAACCATTACCTAAGAAGTTTGCATCCTCAACCAAGTAGATCCTTGTTTTTATCCTTCGCAATTTGACACCCTATACCCTAGAGGGAACATCACCCTGAGTGTCCATTTCCCGCATGCATTTCCTTGCATTGAGCATAGGTACGTTCCACTGTTGGAACTAGTTTTACTTACTTGTGAAGTTCGTTCCCTCCTCCATATCATAGCATTCATTTGTTATGAAAAAACAAAAAAGGATGGGCCGGGAGGGAATACTATATTGTAATTGGAAGTAGTCGTGTCTCCTTTGAATAGAGTACAAAGTTATTGAGTTTGTGTGTCATCATAATTTTGGGTTTAGCATGGCCTTAAGAAGTTGATCTCGCTACAAGGTTTTCTCTATTGACTGGTTACTCTTCCAGTCCCTATAGAGAACGTTATTGGTGCCTCCTGCATCCAACTGTCACATCATTGAGTCGATGCTGTCAGAGTTCACCATATGTCTCATGTTCTTGTTCAAAGGAAGTCTATCAACCTATGTCGACCACTCCTCAGAAATCTTGACTTTGCATGTCTGCCATACGCTTAGTTTGTCTCATAATCACATGATACTTTGGTCTTATTATGCACCCTGGCACTACTTTCATCATTGGTAGGTCAACTTGAACCCAACAATCAACATTTCATCATTGGTCATTGACTGGGTGGTTTCCCTTGTGTTTGACGACAAGACATCTATTCACACTTTGGGATTCTTGTAGTGTCTTGGATGCCATTATCCTTACTGGTGGCTTCCTTTCCTTTGTCAGCAGTTTTTCGTCATTGGATGCTATAGAGAGGGTCCTTTTCATGTACGGCTTGCATTTGGCACATGTGAAAGACACACAAGGTCGTTGGTTCATGAACATGTTCTTCATCCGATCTCCACCAAATCATGAATCTTCTGCTTTGTTCCTTCTACTGACTAATGAGAGATGCCTCAATGCTCTCCTCTCAGCGGGTCTCCTTCCATTGAATTCAACTCATTTATTCTATATATGGGACCTAGATTTTTATGAGTACCTTGAGGCTTGCAGTCATTAGTGGCAGGCTCTCTCGCCATTGATAGATGGGAATACATCAATGTCTCATGATCAATGGATCTCTCAAGTGATCAACAACAACTAATTTATTCACATTTGTAGAGCCATACTCGGTGCCTTGATACCTACTTTCATCATCGATAGGTTGTCTCACATTTTTTAACAGTATACTTCAATGACCGGTAATCAAATGATGTCTCACCATGTTCAAACTCAACTCATTTATTCACATGATGTAGACTTGCACCATTGGCGGATAGTGTAGAATACTTGAAGACATCCCTATGTGACCACAACTTCCCTGAGCTATTGTTTCCATTTCATTGGACCAGTACTTATTTGACTTCATTCATCATGGGAGATTAGATTGTACTACATAGTATATAGATATCTTCAGATTGATTTTTGAGACTGGTTTCATTGAGCCTTGTTCATGACTATGACAGCTTTTGGCATACAACTGCATTTGTATTTGCCTATTCATGGCCATGAACACTTGTTTGGTATATTTTTCACATGGATCTGCATTGTATTCTTGGCATCCATGTATGTAAAGTCAGTACATAATGTAATGAGCAATTGAATTCATCCAACTGGTTCTCTACCACTCCACTTCTGGGTTATTTATAATGTATTTCGATCATCGCATATACTCCTCTGATCTCACACATTAGGGGGCATCTATTATAGCAAGATTTGCCTCACCATTGATATCTTGCATAGAGGGCATTTTTCCATTTCACTATGCATACTTTCTATCCCTCTTTGATGAATCTAGAGCTAAAAGTATACATTTTTCCACATATATGCTCCCTAACTACTATGCAAGATGCATATACGCTTGATGCTCCATTATAGCTCGCGTATATCGGGATTTGTACCAAAAAATACAAAATGAGGTCGGGTTTCCATGTTACGACAAAAGACCTCTGATCCTTGTCCTTCCATATACTAGAAACGTTCCAACTCGGCCCTTCAATTGCATTTTGAAGGCTATAAAAGCACAATTTCGAGCTATGGAAAACAGGGAGAGAGAATTAAACTTTGAGAGAAAAGTTACTTTGTAGAAATTACTTCATATTGAGTCTGCATCCCTTTGTCCCTCAAGTCTAGACACAGTGTTCAACCCCCAAGCTCTTCCCTTATTATTGAGAGGATATCTTTGCCTCTTTCTCATGAGCTTGCCTTTGGAAGAGGATTGAAGTGGTGGGGACCTAGTTGGAAGGAACTTGGTTTCTTGGTTTCGAACCGTGCCAAAATGGAATTCTATAATGTTGACACTTCTGCTAATCAATTATTAATAGAAATACTCATTTCCCATCCTATTGGTATCTTGCAAATATATGATTATTATCCATGGGCATGTTTGTAATGTTTATTAATGGATTATGCTTCTGATGTGCTAACCCCTTTTATATCATCAATATAAACTTTCTTTTCTTGTTTGTTGAGAACTTTTCACAGGTATAAAGATTTGGGTCAAAGTAATCAACGGTGGAACATCATCAAACGTTGGATTGAGGTAGGTTTCTTTCTTGTATTGCACATTATTTTATATAAAATATGTTGGAATTGAGTTGATTTATGCAGTCATACCTGTCTTTTGTGGTTTACCCTTGGCCATAGAGAGTTTTTCCCTTGTAACAAGGTTAACACAAGAAAGATTGTTAGAGTTTGGTATCCATAATGAAGCATGGAAATTAACTATGGACCTGACTAGGGTGTTGTGCCACAAACTAGACCCATAGAGTAAGGAAACACCACAAACAAGTGCCCATAAAGGTCAAAGTGAACAAATGTAGTGACCAAAGGTGAAAGGATGAGAGATAATAGTGGTAAGACACCCTACCATATAAGGAATCTATATGAGGTCACACACCTAAGTGAAGGTAAGGGAGAACAAGAGAGATAATCCAACATAGAAGGATGACAAACATATATCATTGCCATCGACACTAGGAGGTTCACATACAACAATCCCACAAAAGAAGGAAAGATTCCTATACTCTAGGTAGTTAAGTGTATGTGAGGAGTATATAATTATTGCAAAGAGCATAAGCAGAAGAATAAAAGTCATCCTCTTTAAATCAATCTCTCAAGAACAATTTGGTTTTCTGGAGGGAAGACAGATACATGAAGTGATTGGGGTCACCTGGGAAGCCTTGCACAACATAAAGACACAAAATAAAAAAGTGGTAGTGTTAAATATAGATCTCTCTAAGGCATATGATCATGTGGCTTTTCTTGAGAATGATTCCCACTCATCTCAGATTTGGTCTTCCTTTTATAAATTGGGCCATGAGATGCATGTCCTTGATCTCCTTTGCATTTGTAATAAATGGATCAGCCTCCCCTTTCTTCCAAGTTGAGAGAGGCCTTGGACAGGGATTCCCTTTATCCCTTCTACTCTTCCTATTGGTGGTAGAGGGATTAAGCATGGCTCTTTCAGAAGAAAAAATTAATAGATCCTTTATCGGTATTCCTCTTACCCATCTTCTTCCAGTCACTGACTTGCTATTTTTTGATGATGTACTAATATTCTGTAGTTGTTTAAGGGGAGATTTTGAAAGGTTGAGTTCCATTCTAGACCTTTTTAGTAGGGCTACTAGCATGCTAATAAATAACACAAAATCCACACTATCTATTCATCTAATGGAACCAGAAGAAGTTCAATTTTACAAAGGGATTTTTCCTTATTTGGAAAATCTAGTAAGGTTTAAAGTACCTTGGATTTCATCTAAAACCAAATTTATACACCAAAGCAGACTAGAATTGGCTATTTGGAAATATTGAAAAAAGACTAAAATCATGGAGCTTCAGGTGGCTATCTAGAGCAGGCAGGTTGATCCAGGTTAAATCAGTCCTTGAGGTGATTCCATTCTATTGGTTATCTATGGCCTGGATCTCGAAAGGAACTCTGGAGAAAATAAGGAAATTATGCTTCAAATTTCTATGGGGAGGACAAAAGGAGGCCTTTGTGATTCCATGGATCAAATGGGATTCTTTGGCACTGCCAAATCTTTTGGGGGGATGGGGCCTAAAAAATATACACATTTTCTCCACTTCCCTTGCAGCTAAGATAGGGTGGATATATATATCTTCAAATAATATCTGGTCAAAGGTGGTTTTTCAAAAATATATCAATCCAAAATCAGTGGTGGATTGGATAAGAAGACTAGAAAAACGCCACCAAAATGGGTCCATCATGTGGAAAGATCTAGGAAAGTCTTTTGATGTGATCATTCAAAGGCTAACATGGAAGGTAGGCAAATGAAACTCTCTCAGACTCGGTAGGGATCCCTGGACAGGAAACAATGGTCAACACTTACTCTCCCAAAACCTAATAGACAACCTACATGAGAGAGGTTTTTTTCATTTAAACCAGATAGTGGATGATCAACAAACTTCGATCTAGATTCAAGGTTGGAAAGATGCACAAGCTATGAATTTGGAAGATCACTTCACAGTTTCCTGGAATGATTATACACAGGCCCTCAAGATAAGCCACATCAAAATCAATGATCAGGAGTATAAAATTCTTTGGCAACTCAGTCGATTGGGGGTATACACTTCAAAATAGGTCTATTCATTCCTGATGACTAACCACCATCAACTAGCCCCTGAATGGTGGTGGAAGGGGATTTGGAAGGTCAAATTCCCCATTAAGGCTAGACTATTCATGTGGTTCCTCTTAAGGAAAAGGGTCACAACTCAGGGGATTGGAAGGACCGAGTTGGTGTTCCCTTTGTAAGGGGGATGAGAAAACTTCTCTACATCATTTTTTGGGATGCCCTTTTTCAATTCAAACTTGGCGAATTGTCTCAGTTATTTTGGGTCAAAATTACAGCTGGCACGGGAATTCCATTGAAGAAGCATGGAATTCTTGGGTTCAAAACCATAGGAAAAAAAACATCAAGGAACTTCCCCTTCTCATTCTATGGGGAATATGAATTTCCAGAAATGGGGCTATATTCAAGAAAAAGGCCTCGCTACCCGATTTAATTGTAGCCAAAATCTCAGCCATCCTATCACACTTTCCACAAGAAAAATATATTCCTTCCCTAAGGCAGATAGTGGAAGAACAAATAGATTTCTCAAGACCTTGGGAATTTTTTATGGGGCTTCTCAAGACAACGGTGAATATTGCGGGGCAGGGGGAGTCATACACTTCTCTCCAACACATTTTTATAAATTAAAGTGGGGTCTAGGAAAGGGATCAACTAATTTTGTAGAACTAATGGCTTTAAATATTTTAAGCTCTTTCTCACTTTTGTTGGGGAAAAAGGGATCTCAAACCTTCATATTTTTGGTGATTCAATGATGTTCATCAATTGGTTGAGGAAAACACAAAAGTGTTATAACATAAACATTGCTTCTATCCTTGAAGAAGTCTTTTTAAGTTCAAATATATTTACAAACCCATTATTCACCCATGTATACAGGGAAAGGAATTCTATAGTAGACTCCTTATGTAAAGAGGGAACTCAAATGGCTCATGCGAAATGGCACATATTAGAAATCTTGGATGGGTAGAGCCAGGAACATTATCACAGACCCCTTATAGAACAAAGGGAACAACTAGTCTTCAATGTATAAAGTCTTTTTCCACTTACTATATTCAGATTTTTATGACATCAAAGAGACAAGTTACAGATTATCACTTTTATTTGGAAATGGGTAAACTTAAGACACTTATAAACTTCAACATACCTCTATATCATATGGGGCAATTTTGTATGCTTTTGGATCCAAGTTACTAGCTCAAGATTTTTGTTTTTTCTTCTTAGAAACACTAGTAGTATGCTTTACTTTTTTGGGGAACTATACTTAAATAGAACTTCAATTAATATTGATGGTAAGCTAAATATATTTGGGACTAAATGCATGTCTTCACATGCATTCTTCAGAATGAAAATTTTATTTTCTTAATAAAATTTACATTTTTTTCCTTTGCAAAAAAAAAGTGTATGTGAGGAGTAAAGTGAAAAATCCATATTCCAAAATAACTTTAATTAATTAATTAATTAAAGTAATTAACCATTCATCAATTTGAAGTAATTATTTATTAATTAACCATTTGCCAAGGAAACTATTGTGGTGAAACTCAAGGGGATGCTTCCCTATATTCATGGATGGCATACTTAGGAAACCCATCAACATAAACTAGTGCTCCTCACTTATGGGAATTCAATCTAAACACCTATCCTCACAGAACTTGTTAGATTCCCAAAAAAAATTGGAGAAAACTTGTTGAGCTAACTCCTTAGACTAATTAATTATCTATGCATGTAATAAATCAATTGAAGTAACTAAATAATTCATTATGTATGTAATTAATTATTGTAACTAGCTAATAAAGTAATCAATATATTAGAATTTTTGATAAAGTAATGAATGAGAGTAAGAGAATAGAGCATCAAAGGAAGCAAAGAGTGTAACATCCTTTCCCATGTTAACCTCTTAACAATATAATCGGAAAAATTAATACCTGAATTGTCCTTCACACAATGTAAGGTTGCATAATAGCATACGATATATATATATCTTTTATATTTATAATACAGTACTAACCTTTATTCTAATTAATCATGTTTAAATTTTCAAAATATCTACTCTATGCAATTTTAAATTTATAATCAAAAGCTCATGACTATTGCAACTTCCACGTCAACTATGAGAATATGTAGATCTTGTTTTCTTTGGGATTTTTTCCATAATGTAGACTTCTTGCAAAAACATAATCCTTGTGGTTGTAATATTATCAAGGTATAATAATTATGGAAAATTGATCCAGGTGGACATCAATGGTCACCCACGTATTCCACTAGATCAAAATATAGTTTCCATTTTGTCAGTTTTTTTAAATTTGTTTCGAGTCCTAAACTTCTGGGGCCATTTTGAGACCGTAAATGATGTTTTTTTGGCCCAAAGATCCTAATAGATAGCTAAAGGCATGTACTAAGATGTTCAAATGTGTATTCCTCAACTAGACCTTTCCAACATGCTACTAATTTCCCCAAACATAGATCGTATGAGAAAGGAATTCCCCTAGGAAGTTGACGTATCAACTAACCACATAGAGGCCACAAGACTTTTGGGATTTCATCTTTTGGGGTTAAGGTTTTCAATGTTTAGTATTTTCTCATTAATTCTTTATGCTAAAATTATTTTCCGACCTCATTTTAATCATATTCATGTGAATACACATAATCATTGCATCTCTTCTCAGAGATAAGCTACCACCATTCTAGCGAGTTCATTTCACTCTGCATTTTTACGGTTCATGTATATTTCATT
This sequence comes from Picea engelmannii, assembly GCA_009831015.1. Taxonomy (NCBI): domain Eukaryota; kingdom Viridiplantae; phylum Streptophyta; class Pinopsida; order Pinales; family Pinaceae; genus Picea; species Picea engelmannii. Next base: position 985,918 of record ML780898.1, on the reverse strand, counting down.
CATTTATAGAAATTGAGTATTACTATATCTCTTTGTTTATGTCATATTTCTTTGTTTTATTTTGTGCCCTCATAAATAGATATCAATGGTATCAGAGAGATCTAATTTTTATCTATTTTTTTGTGCATGTCCCCAATGAGGTCAGGGTATAAGTAGTTGAGAAAAGAACTACTTGACCCTCTAAAATACCGTCATTTGTTACCCCAACAACATCCCATGGAAGAAGAAAAGAGAGACAAGGGAGTAGGATATCTTATTCAACTATTGTTCAAGGAAGACCTCACATGATAGAGGGCCAAGATGATCGAAATGTTTTCTCAAATCCTTCAATGACTGCTGAGAATAATAGACGTGTCTTTGTCAAGCGTTCCCTTTGGAGGCACCACCCCTTTCAAGGTATAAGTTAATTTTGATATTCCCATAATTGAAGGTCAAGTGGATGAGGATTCTTTGGAAAAATGGTTAAATATGATAGAACGTTATTTCTCTATCCACAATTTCCCACACAGGGAGAAGATCACCTTTGTGCTCCTTAAGGTTATCCCCAATGTCAAAAATTGGTGGAGACTTACTATGACCAAAATTCCACAAAGGAGTATGGAATGTTTGAGGTTGAACCCACTTGGGACTATTTTATAGATTTCATTAAGGATCAACATTACCCTATTGGAAACTATGATGACCAATACACGAGATGCACCACATTGCATCAAGAGAAAGAACAAATAGTGTTGAAGTTCACAAATACATTACATACCTTGCACACCAAGTTGGGTATCAAATACTCTGAGCGACATCCGGTTCTAAAATACCACGAGGGTATACATAGGTACATCCAAACATAAAAGGATTTTTTGGATATCTCATCACTGGGAGATACTTATCGATATGTTATCAAAATCAAGAAAAAAATTAAGTAGAGGAATAAGCAGGAGTTTAGATTTGTGAATGCATCACAATAGAAGCAAGGAAAATGAATCTCTATTGCAGAAAACAAAGTACAAATCAAGGATAGAAAACCTCCTTAGGAAACCAACCTAAGCCATATGAAATGAAGGGTAATGGGAAGACAAACAAATACACTGAGAAGTATTGTGTGTTCCACAAAATCCCTTGGCACAACACTTATGAATCTTGATCTAAGTAGTCATTGGTGGTCGAGATGAAAACCTTAGATTCAAATCCATGCTTTGAATTTAACTCAAATCCAAACAAGGGGAAGTGAATCATTAATGTAGAACCTAGTTCAACCGTCACTAACACCAAGGTATAACCAAATGAACTAGAAGAGTCAGAGGAAGGTGAACACCTTTTTGAATCATTGATGTGGGTGAAGGGTACTCCACTGCATTTCACTGTTGATAGAAGAATCCAAAATAACCTAATCTCACCTAGAGGTCATCCAACAATTAGAGTTGCTAAAAAAACCGCATCCATAGCCATACAATATTGGGTGGCTTAGCCAAGGATTAGATATCTGCATTAGCCAATAGTGCCACCTTCCCTATGGCATCAATCCCTTCAAGGATGAGGTATTATGTGATTTTTTACCACTTGATTTTTTTGAAGATATTTTATGCCATCCATATATGTGGAAAGACCATGTTGTATATGAATCTATACCTTAGAGTTTCATTGTTACTTTGGGAAGAAAACTATACAGGATATTAGAGGTATACAGGATATTAGAGGTATATTAGATGGATGTGTCTATCTCCGAGATTGGGAAATTTGTCCTCTTCATGATTCTCTCTCAAGGTGAATGGAATGTATCAGACACATCCATTTCCTCTACACATAACCTCTCTACATAGCGGAAGCAAGTGGACAAATTCATGGAAGAATATAAAAACATGTTCACCTTATCTACTGGGGTGGCTCTCCATTATCAAGTCAAGTATTCAATCGATCTGACCCCTAGTGCACCTTTACCTAATAATCCAATATATCAATGATCTCTCCTAGAAAATGAGGAAATAAAGTGTCATATTCAAGAGTTTCTCCAAAAAAGACACATTCAATGAAGTTCCTCACCCTGTAGAATCCCAATCATGCTCGTTCATAAGAAATATAGACCCGATGGATCTATATTGACTACAGAGCTTTGAAAAAAATCACAGTTAGGAACTGATACCCAATTCCTCGTATTAACAACCTTCTCAACCAACTCAGTAGAGTGAATAAATTTAGTAATACTGATCTGAAATATGGCTACAACCAAGTCCCAATAGAATTAACTGGTGTATGGAATACTACTTTAAATTATAAAGAAGGTATTTTTAAGTGGCTGGTAATTCCTTTTGGCTTGATGAATTTCATATAAACTTTCACTAGGTTGATGGATGCCATATTGTAGAGTTTCAACAATTGCTTTGTGGTTTTATATATAGATGACATCATCATCTTCAACAAGACTTGGGAAGAACACTTGCATCACATTAAGTATGTCCTACACACCCTGCACAAACACAATCTATATGATAACTTAGAGAAATGATCATATGGCATGAATAGGGCCCAATACCTTAGATACATTGTATATGAGCATGGTGTGCATGTATATCGAGACAACAAGGACAATTTTAAGGATGAAAATTTATATTAAAAAGTATAAACATGGGATAATCATACTAGTACTTAATATGAAAAATGTAAAATATTTGGTGATAGTTTTGTAAAAATATTCAAATTTATAAGTATTTTGTATAATTTCTTTAAAATTTTGGCGATTTTCAGGGTAAAATAATTTTATTCTATGGAATTCACAAGAATCGTTTTTAGAAAAAATGGAAATTGGTGAATCTTTTTTTTAGAAAAAACATGGAAAATTATCCCATTGGTGAAATGTATCCTCTAAAATCATCTATTCCATCCAATATATAAGTAATGTGTGACAACACTAACCAAGATTTGAAGCTTCTTTGGATTGGCCAACTTTTATCGTAGATTTCTGTTGGGGTTCTCTCATATTTCCCAGCCCCTTAGCTAGGTGGCCAAGGGTGGTTGCAAAGAGTAACAACAACAAAAATTGTTGATTTGAAACATTAACTATGCTCATCTCTAGTGCTCACCTTACCCTATATGAAACAACCTTTTGAGATTGAGAAATATGCTTCAGACTATTTGTCTGGTACCATTCTTGCTTAGAACAATCATCCAATGGCCTATCGTAGTGAGACACTCTAATATATCATCCATAAGTACCCCACATATGACAAATAGATGTATTCAATTGTACAAGCCTACCTCCAATGAAAGCATTACATTCTAGGGAAGGAGAAAATAATCCATATGGATCAAAAGCATCTATAGTTCATGTAGAACAAGTCAAATTACATAATGACCACCATCAAAAGTGGTCCACATGCTTTCCATAGTTTCACCTTAACATTAAATATAAGAAAGGGAGCACCAATCACATTGCTAATTGTATCGATCGACCTCCAGTTGCAGCAATAACCATAATGCTCAACTCTTCCAGGCTTGAGACCTCTAGATGCTCCCAACTCTATGATAATGGTCATGACTTTGCTATGACCTACCAAGTGTTATGAACAAGTATGGTCGTTGTTGAATTTAATATTCAGTATGGACTATTATTCCATCTGGGTCATCTCTGTATTCCTTCAATTGAGTGTGTAAAGATGATTTGGGAATCCCAGTATAGTCGGGTGGAAAGACACTTTGGCATGGATAAGATAGTGGCAGTACTACAAAATAATTTATATTGGACGAAGCTTCGACATGTATTCATTAAGTTGCCAATCCAACCATTAAAAATAAAGAACTGTACACCCTTCTTCCTACTCCCGAAAAAACCCTAGGAATCCATCATGATGGACTACATGTTAAGTCTCCCCTCAACCAAGCATGGAAATTACTATGTATTCATTGTTGTTGATTGATTCCCTAAGATGGTAATTCTGGTAGCTTCCAATAAGAGTAGCATAAGAGAGAACACTACCAATCTCTTCTTCAAAAGAGTGTGGATACATTTTGGACTACCAAAGACCATCATATCAGATCGAGATAGTAATTTATTAAGTATATTCTAGTTTATCATTTAGTCATTGTTGGACACCAAGATCACCAAATCCACTTCCTTCCACCCCCAAACTAATGGAAAGATATAGGTCATTAATAGGATGATGGCGCATATCTTGTGCATATACAACTCCAAGCATCCATGAACATGGTATTAAATCCTTCCTTATGCTCAAAAAATATACAAAACATCCCTCCATAGCTCGACTAACCATATCCCTTTTGAGGTTGGCCTGTGATTTCAACCATTGGACCAATTGATGTAATATTTCCCCTTCTGTCCACACAAGAATAATATTCTCATGCTCAATATGAGGATGACAAATCCACCAAATTCATTGATTGGATCCATCACATCCACCAATAGGTCCATGACATTTTAAATAAATCCAATGCTAAGTAAATGTAGTGCCATGATCAACACTGATTTCCATACAAGTTTTAGGTCGTAGACAAGGTTTGGTTGCATTTGCAGAAAGAATACCTTAGAGGACCCCATCAAAATCTATGACCACTTTACTATGGCCCTTACACTATCACCAAGGTCATGGGAGACATATTTTGTGTTAAGTATTCCCCCCTTCCTTGGATTGCACCCACTATTCTATGTGGACCTCCTTCAACCCTATTTTTCACAACTACTAAACAAATCATAAGTGGCAGAGTAGCTGAAACCTATAGAGATCAACCCTGACTACATGGAACAAGAAATCATTGATCAAGTCATGTACACATAGGTTAATGCCTCATTGTAATAATCGTTTTGTGAATGCATATATCCATCACATCTCTTCTCAAATATAATCTATCACCATTCTAGTGAGTTCATTTCACTTTGCATTTTTATAGTTCCTGCATAATTCATTATTTAATAGAAATTCAATATTATTGTGTCTGTGTTTCTGTCATATTTTTGTTCTTTATTTCATCCCCTCATAAATGCAGATCAATTAATTATACCATAATATATTTATTAATTTCTAGATAATAATTAAGCTGTGATTTATTACAACTACCTTTATTAAATTTCCCAAAATACTTGTAAGATTTGATTACATCTTATGACAATTTTAAATAACCAAATGTACTTCAAAATACCCAATAAAATATAATGAACTTGGATATATATATTGTCAACATAGACCAAATCACCAAGGTGTTAACATTGATATAATTTCAATTATGTATAATTATATACAATATAAACTTTCCAAAATTATCCTATAACTACATCGATGAAACTATTACACTATCTTCTTAGTCATAACTAGTTGCAACACCCCATATTTTGGCCCTGGGCAATTAGAACTTTGATTTTACTCATCTTATTAATTCATTTCTTAGTAACTATTTTATCTCATTTAGATTGATATGGACGTTTGATATGTGTACATCTAGACCTATTTATGTGTTTCATAATATTATTTTACTATTATATGTTAATGATGATGAAAATTATGTGAATTGTCTAAACATGCAAATTTAAATGTGGAATTTCAGTACATGGATACCAACTCAAACTTATGTTGTGAATGTATAAGATATGTGAGTCATGGTATAAACAAGAATACATTTCTTAATTCAATGTCACTACAAATATGGATTCTCATATGAAATTGTAATGTATCTTCATGGATATGAGTATTGGTGAGCTAACCTATGGGTTGATGAGCTATGTAATGGACAAATGACTATAGTGATGAGGTAACATGGATTCCATAGAGATCAAAAAGATGTTGTATTCTATAATTTTTACTCATGATCTTATTTATGATTTCAAATATTTTTATGATCTATTATAAGCATGATTTTGACAAGATGTAGATCTTTCCTAGAGTGGTTGTTCGATGATGTGACTCTAAGAACAATAGTTACAGTATCGTTTAATATAGGGTGTTAACCCTAGTTCTATTAGAAAAGGCAGAGGTATTTTTGATTGAGTATCCTATTGACCCTAGTTGTATCAAGAGAGGTGGAGGTATTGCAGACAATTTATCCACTAAAACCTAGAGCCATGGGAGGGCTCTATGAAGCTAGACTCCCCTAGATGTGTGATGGTGATTGTTAGCTGCATACTGGGGAATATTGGTAGAAATAGGTGGTACTTATTCTCATAGGTTCTATATGGATTTAGGTCAATGTAGTTGATGCTCTATCATAGTCCAGGAGAAGAAATGATAGGATGTGGAATATGAAAGTAGGTTAGCGAGGAAAGATCATTACAATTTACCTGAAACACTCATTTTGGTTATACTATGTTTAAAACACTCATTTTGATCCCATTTAGATATTTTGTGTGTGATGATCAATTATTGTTGAATTATTGTAATTTTTTTAGTTAAGATTACTAAATGATGTATTAACTTTAGTTGTTGTCTTACATGCTTCAATGTGAATATACATAAACTATGCATTAGTGATGGTGATTGTTGAACACCAGTACATGAATAAAACATGTGTACACTAGCTATGCATACATACTCTACTAATGTACACTAGTACAATTAATTGATGTATTAATTACTAAACTAGGTTTTTAACTATTTAAATGAATGGTTTAATATTTATGTAAATTATATTGCATACATAAATATCTAGTAATATCATATACCTTCTTTCACTTTGATTTATGGTTGGTATGATGAATTAAATGACTATGGTGGGTTGTCATAAATTTTTAGTCAAGTTTCATTCATAAGCTAGCATGAGAAGAAATACTTTGCATTCTATTTATTTATATTTTATCTAAGTCATTTAATATTTTATTTTTATTTTAATTTTTCCCCAAAAATATAGATGAGGGAGGATGTTGGATAATAATGGTGGTAGTTGAGGAGACTTGGAGAAGGGTATAAGGAAACTTGATAAATACAAATAGGAAGTAGTGTTGAGGGGGGAAGAAAAATGGAGGTTGAGAGGTTGGAGCATGTTGAGAGGTTGGATTACTGTTGGAAGAAATATCCATGTGATAATCTTATTAGAGCATAGGTGCATTATTTTTCTTGGATTCATGGGAATGGAGGGCCAAAAGATCAAAAGGTTTATTGGAGCTAGGTAGCCGACTAGTATCCTAGTTTGCTAGGAGGATAATTATATTTTACTTTGGGAAAGTATAAGTGGAGAAAGAAGTTTGGAAGCATTGACATCTTCCTACTACTCATTGAACTACCCTTCAATTGATCAAATTCAAAAAATGTGGAGGTATTTTTCTTAGTATGTATCTCTTAATGAGTATGTTTAAATTATCAAATATTAGTTCATAACATCTCATGGATATTTTTTACATTTGGTATCAGAGCCCCGACTCAAATGATAGGACCAAAAGGTCCATCATCTCTATGTATAATACTATAAATCAATACTAATGGGCATATTTAAGAGGGAATGAAGTGTATATCCTATTTTCGATATATCCTTAGAATCCTTTAATGACAAAGAGGTTGATTTATGTTAGGTTGTTCCCAAAATCCAAACATAATAGAAAGGTGGGATTCCATGGCTACCTACAATTTATAAAATTGTAGAAACACAAAACCTTGTCTACCTACAATAAACATAAATGAAGACAAAATGTTATTGAGCATAAGAAAAATTAATAGACCTATAAGGATGATGATTTATGGAAACAATACTATATTAATTTATAATTCTTATACTTAAATAAAGAACCTAGGTTATAGCTAGGATAAAGAAAACAATATATTTAAAAGGGTAAACTACATAGCACACTTATCATGAATGTGCAATTGGGGAGAGGTGTTAAGGGGGATACCATTTCTCTATGTGTTGTTGTTATTTTTATGTAAAAATAAAATAAAATAAAAAACACATACTTATTAAAAGAAGAAAAATTGTAGAATCATCAATTTACTATTCATAAAGTGTAGCTATGTAAATACGAAAGTCAGATAAATCTCTAGAAATAAAATTATGGTGTATGAACATCAAATAAATTTCTAAAAATGAATTTGGGGTGTATGAACATGGGACCCAAAAAAAAATCGAACACAAACTATATGACATGTATTGCATATAAATTGATTTCTTGCAATGCTAAATTGAAAATTGGTCCATTACTACATATGAATATGG
>ML780898.1:959595-973384 GCA_009831015.1 Picea engelmannii | reverse complement strand
AGAGCATGATGTATACTATCCATCCATGGGTGTTGTATCTTCATTTTCATTTTCCTTCATGTCCAAATAACTTCATCAATATTCTGGTCCAAAACCCATGACTAGGGTTGACATCAATGACAACAACCAATCTTCCAACAAGGTAGCCTATAAAATGAAAAACAAAGAATAGAACCACATACAAGTGTAACCATAACAACTTGTAAGTCTAGAAAATTTGAAATTGTAAAAATAGTAGTCATAGTGTTATGTAGAAAAATTGGCTTTTAGGCTTAAAATAGCCATATTACTATTCGACAACACATGTATACCAACAAAGAACAAACACCTTTAGTACCCACTCACACAACTAGATCAAATATCAACACGTCGATGTTTTTGCATGGTAAAACCCTTGTGGAGAAACATCCACGACCCTATCCAATGTGTCCACTTGAGGTAATTTATTAATGAAAAAGAAAAATATTACAAGAGATTTCTCACAATTGATCATAGAAAAATGACCCTCCATGCTATTTAAATAAATATCATGGACCATGTTAAGCCACATATCAATGTAGTTTTTAAGATCGGGGAGAATATGATTTATCGTATCACTCTATGTCTAGAACATATTGTAACCTTCAGATTACAAAATTACAAATGCATACTAAGGAAATACTCTAAGAAATAAACTTTAACCTAACGACACATTATACCAAGTTTATCTTAACTAAATCCTAAGTGTCTAAATATCCTAACATCACCCATTAAGAACAACTTGGGATAGGATTGAAGGATTTACAAAGGTGACACAATAGGATAAGGAAGGAGGCATTAGAGCCTATCCCCCCTTAATGAAAACTTCTTGATCTTCTAATGTAGTTCAAATTTTAAAAATTCTCTCCTGTAGGAGAATTTGTGAAAATGTATGCAACTTGATTTTCTGTAAGGAAAAATAACACTTCAATAACTCAATCATGAATGATCTTTCCGATGAAGTGCATGTGTATCTTGATATGACTATTGCACTAATTTTGAAATGGATATTTGGTGAAATTGATGGCAGTCGGATTGTCACACCAAAGGGTGCTTGGATAATGATGATGGAATCCAAAAACTTAAAGGATCTATTGAATCCACAAGGATTCTTGACATGGATTAACATCTACTCATTACTTTGCTTCTGTTGGAGAAAGAGAAACAACCTATTTTTTCTTACAATCCCAAGTGACATGTCAAGAACCAATGGCTAAAACATAACCTATAGTATAATTTCGATCATCAATTTCTTTGGCCCAATATGAATTAGTGAAACCAACCAACAAAGGAATACCCCCTAAACAATAATGTATCCCAAATTTAAATCTACCCCATACATACCAAGGTATCCTTTTAGTTTCTTTCCAATGGATTTCATGGGGTGTTTGCATATATCAGGTAACATAACCAATAGTAAAAGAAATATCAGGATAAGTATGAGTCAAATATAGGAGGCTACCAACTAACTGACAGTACAAAGTGGCATCAACTTCTGGAGTAGTACAGGTGGAAGCAAGTTTGAATCTAGACTAGAAGGGAGTAGGGTCTCATTTAGAATCTTCCATGTGAAAGCGACGAAGACGTTCACAAGCATACTTACACTAGGAAATAAAAAATTCTTCCTTATTTTGCAATACTTGGAGGCCAAGGAAATAATGAAAATAACCTAATTATGTCATTTCAAATTTTGTTTTAAGGTTGGATTTCAAATGGGTTAAATGTTTAGGGTAATTATTAGTGAAGATAAGGTCATAAACATAAAGAAAAAGGATTATGAGATAGATTACTACTTTCTTGGTATAGACATTAGGGTAATAATGAAATTTGGAAAATCTAGTGTTAACAAGAAAAATATCCATTTTTTCATACTGAGATCGAGGAGCTTTCTTAATACCATAAATACATTTCTTAAGGAGACAAGAAATGATGGAGTCATTCTGGACATAGCCAGGAAGTTGTTCCATGTAGATTTCTTCTTGCAAATCCCCATGCAATAAGGTGTATTTAACATCCACATGTTGGACCTCCCATTTATGTGAGGTGGTAATGGATAGAACATGGTTTATGGAATTCATTTTTTCTATAGGGGAAAACATTTCATTATAGTCAATGCCTTTAACTTGAGAGAACCCTTTGGTAACTAACTAGGCATTGTGTCTTTCAATAGTTACATTTCATGCATACTTAGTTCTGTACACCCATTTACATATGAAAAATTTTCTTCCTTTCAGAATACGTACAAGATCCAAAGTATCATTCACCATTAAAGAGAGGCACTCTTTATTCATTGATGTGTACCAATCTAGATGACTTGAAGCTTTTGAAAATGTGTCTATATCATGAGTCATTGAAACTTGAGCCAAAAGAGAAGAGGCGCACTGGAACTATCAATGTGTTTGAAACTAATCTAAAGGTTCATCAGAAATATCACCATCTGCTTCTCATTTTGGAAAGTCCCACTTGGGAAGCGATACTAATGGTGAAGGTTCATGTTTAATGGAATCATTTGGAAGAAGGTGAGCAGGTGAATGTGGATTTTCATCCTCATTATCATCATCTGAAGAAGAAGAAACCAAAATAGGAAAAAAATATGGCACAAACATCGAGGATGGATTGTGGACTAAATATGGCACAAACATCGAATTATACTCGTAGGACAAGATATTTTCATCAAAATTAAAAGCTATTATAATAATAATTTCATTGGAATGAGGTTTAAGAAGGTAGTATCTTGACATATTCAAAATATACACCAAACATGAAATTCTCACTTTTAGCTTCTAAAGAATTCCTTTTCTCATCAAGAATGTGAACCCATGATACACTACCAAATACATAGAATTGGCTTACGTATGGCTTAATTTTACTCCAGGATTCTTTCAATGTTATATATTTTAGAGCCTTCATGGGAGTGTGATTTACTATTTGATTTGAAAAATTGATGGATTCTACCCAATAATCAAGACTTAATCCCTTAGATTGGACCATACAATTAGCCATTTATTTTAATGTGCAATTATTTATCTCAGCAACACCATTTTGTTGTGGTGTATATGGAATAGAATGTTGCATTTGAATTCCCTATCCAATGGAGTAAATTGTAAATTTTATGTTCACATATTCTCCTCCATTATCTTTTCTTAACCTTTGAATTTGATCTCCATATTGTTTTTCTACAGAGGCCTTGTAGGCCAAAAAATTGTCAAAAACTTCACCCTTGAGTTTTAAGAAGTAAACCCAAGTGCATTTGGAGAAGCCATCAATCAAAGTTAAGAAATAATTAATGCACCTATATAAACAAGGAACAAAGTGGACCACACAAATCACTCTGAACAAGATGCAAAGGGGTCTAGGTGTGCCAAGAGGCATGATTTTAAAAAATATCCCAATGATATTTCCCAATAACATAACTAGCACAAAAACCATCTTTGTAAGAAACGAGAGGAAGAACAATAACCATATGTTTATTATTGTTGGCCCTTGGTTATGGAAGCAAGCAAAGATTTAGGGAGAAAAGGAAAAATGCAAACTATGCAGAAGACACAGTGACTGATACTGGGTCGAAGTGAGCAAAAGAGCAGAAAAGAAGGAGCAAAGTAAGAGAAAGCAAGTCGTTGCACTAGGTGATCAAGGATGACAGATCATAAAGGAAGAGGTATCGTGGACAACTCAAAAAGTGAAAGAAGATGTCAACAAATGCTTATAGCACCGTGCATGAAGGAAGGAAAGATAGGTTGGTGAAGCCCTGAAAACGTGGGTCAATTTGACTTAGGGCTTTAGCATTTAGGGTTTTCGACACCTAGGTTTTGGCCTAAGTTTGTCGATGAGCTATTATAATGTATAAATAAAGGTCAATAGGACCTGGGATGGGCTATATTAAGAGAGATAGAAGATATTATGTGATGAGAAGAGATTTCTATTGAGAGAGAACTATTGTATTGTGAGAGTAGTTTGTATTGTAAGATCTTTAGCTGGGTGAAAAGATAAACCCTGCAGTGCATGGAGGGGAGAGAAAGAGAGAGGAGAAGAGAAAATCTACTAGCTAAGAGCACAGATAAGAATTGTATGCTTCCATATTAATATATCATAAAGCATAGTTCTGTGGACGTATCCCTAGGGAGAGGGTGAACCATGTACATCTTGTGTTATGTGTGGTTGATGATGTGTTCTCTGTCATTTGATATGCTTCTATTGTGATATTTTGTTAGATATGAAATGTAACCTGCATAGTAGGTTTAAGGAAGATAAATAATAACTAGGTGACTATGTGTTGTTACTGTGAATCCACTCTGCATTTCCTCTGGTTGTAGACACCTGTGTCCTGCAACCCCCTATAGCTACTTAGGGTGAGACTGCATCTTCTTCATAGGTGTTGCCGAAAGGGCCAATAGTTAGGGATTGTTGGTGCATTGTTAGATCTGAACCCTAGGTCAGCCGCTGTGTGAACAAATGGTTCTATTTCAAGGACCAAAATCTTCTTGAGGCAATGTCAAGGCGATTTCCATCGAGTACATAGATTTAGAAGTAGATAGAATATAAAGAAAAGGACTTTGTTGAAGCCTAGAAAAATAACCCCAGTATTGGTACCGATGATTGGTTGGGAAGATATATCTTTACTGATATACACGAGATTTTATTTGGAGGAATCCATCGGGAGCTATATGAGTGGCTAGCTAGGTTAGCAGATACCCAATTCAAGGTCAGACTTAGACCACCTATGGTTTGGATGTGGGCATTGATCAAGAAGGTCAATAGAGTTGACAACGTCGTGTCAAGAGTAGTAGATCACTGGTTTGATAGTACCATCAGAGGGTATATCATTGAGTTTGTTGTTCACAGAGTGGAATCATATAGCCAAGCAGAGAGATATTTCTTTAAGGGACCTGGAGGAAAATTTTTACATTTTATGAAGTTGAAGATCAAGATTTTATTGCATGAGAAGAACATCTTGAAGATACAGTAATCGGTCAGATCAAAAGAGCTAATTTAAAAAAAATCGGACAACGACAGTGACATAAAGGCTAGACATACGCGCAGTGGAAGAGTGTTCATAGAAGTTCATCTTGTGAACCTATTTAAGAAGAACTATGGAGACAAAGGGTTCTACAGTGGAGAAGAGAAATATTTTACAGATGAAGAGCATTCAGAATTCGCTAGGACAGAGGAAACTCACCAAGAAGAGCCAAAAACTTCAAGAACTGCGTCGACTGTTGAAGTAAGTACTATTGTTCCTCTTGTTTCTTCAACATTGTTAAGTAACCCGAGTAACCTAAGTCATCAGAATGCTCAGAGAACTGTCACTAGCAGTCCACCACATACTCAGTCAGGAAACCTAGGAAGATATATGGAAGATGAGATGAGGTTACCCACCTTTAGAGGAGATGGATCTGAAGATCTTGATCAACATTGGTTTCTATGTGAAGTTGTGTGGAGTATTAAGAATATCATCGATGAAGCTGTCAAACGAGATCAGTTCAACACTACCCTAAGAGATCATGCACTAAGATGGTACATGAAATTCATCCAAGGAGGTACACCTAAACCATTGAATTCCATTAAGACTACAGGCCATTTGAGTTTTCAGATCCCAGATGAGAAGAGCAAGGAATGGTTCATTGCGCCCTCTTTCCATACATCAAAGTTCCTCTGATGCAACAAAATATTACTTCATAGGCTAAGGCACTGGAGATCACCATGAAATTATAATCAGGCCTGATGGGAGAATCTAGCTTAGGTATGAGACAAATATTCAGTCAGCTAACTAGCTTATCACTGCAGGTCAAAGATATGAAGAAAGATAAGAGAAAAGATAAAAGCGAAGACATATGGTCTATCATATGCAAATCAGAAGGCCATGACAAGGAGAATTGTCCCCTATTTCCTGAATACATGGCCTCTTGAGCTCCGAGCCCTTTGAAGCAAGTTACCCTACCCTGGTGCGAGGTATGTAGAAATCGACATCACCCTGGTGAATGTTACTATCTGCAAAAATATGTCCAGACACCCATAAATCTGTACTGCAAATTATGTAAGTCAGTAGGACAATATGATAGAGATTGTAGGGCTTACGATCTCATGCATGAAAGGTCAAGGGATATATAAAAAATTCAAGGAAAAATACAACAAGAAGAAGCATTGCGTAGTATAATTCCCCTGGGAGAGGAAACTTCAACCCTCGTGGTGGATACCGAGGAAGAGGAAGAGGAGGAGGTATGGGTCAAGGTCGAGGACAGATCATCTGTTATAATTATGCATAACTAGGACGCTTGGAAAGGGACTATCAAAACCCTTTTACCACTTGCAGCTACTGCAACTTATTCGAGCATGTTATCGAGGAATGTCCAACATTGTTGGCTAAGCTTAAGGAGAAACGAGGAGGAAACCAACAAATACAACTAATCAAATCAGAACATCACGGAGTAGATCCTAGAGTTGTTGTTATCACTAGAGGAGGCGTTGTTACATGAGAAGATAGAGTGATCCAAGGAAAGACTACAGAATAATCAGGAGTCAGGAAAGCTACAGAGAAGACACAAGAGTTTGATCCAAGGAAAGAGAAGAAGATATTTGAGGAAGCAAGAAAGGAATTCGGAACAGATCATGATTCTTCATCAAAGGTTCAACCAGAAGTAAGAGAATGTGGAATGCCTCTAGCATTTGATCAGTGTTCTTCGCCTGGAGATGGAAAAGAGGTGAGTAAACTTGTTAGTTTTTTATATACGTTTATTGAGTTGATTAAAGATGAAAACAACATTCAAGAACTACAAAATTTGGTCAAACATTATGAGATAGGAAGGGTAGATCCTTTGCTAAATAAAGTAATACATCAAATATCCAGGAAGAGAAGGACAAATAAATAACTATATCTTAATGCTTAGATTGGAGAGTACGATATAGACTCTGTGGTCCTCGACTTAGGTTCAAAGGTCAATGTCATGATGAAGTAGACTTGGGCACTGATGTGAAAACCTATGTCGATCTATTCCCCTATCAGGCTTAGGATGGATAATCAACAAGTTGTAAGCTCCTTTGGAATATTGGAGCGTGTCCCTGTGGACATCGATGGAGTAAGGACATTTGCAGACTTCGAGGTGATTGATATAGTTGATGATAGTTGTCCTTACCCTGCACTATTAGAAATTGATTGGGCTTTCAATAATTCCACTATGGTTGATTTAAAGAAAATAAGAATGTCGTTTGAAGGAGATGGCCTTAGGGTCATTGCACCTTTGTATCCCGATGAAGGTTAGAGATACATAGAACCCATCAGAGAAGAAGACCGTGCATATGAACTAGAAAATATATACAAATTAACAGTCAGACAATATGACTACATTAATCCTACAATAGATGGGAATTTGAGCTGGCGAAGTGACAGGGCATGTTCATCTTATTCAGAAGAAGCACTGGAGAACTGACAGAACAAAATGTACAAAGTATCTAGAAGGAAATGTGCTAGATTAACTAGAGAAGTTCATTGGATCAACACAACAGTAAGTAATTTTCCCACCTTTGATGGTCTAAATCACTTAGAATCATTCCTAGTGAACTTTGAAGAAATTGTACCAACAAAACAAATATTTTTTCCAATGGATGAGACCCTAAAATCAACTCCAATGAGATGGTGGGGGACACACAAAAACAATATTATAGACTGGGTACAATGTCTCACTTTGATGACAACACGATTTTTAGAGCAAGTAGATAGATGTGAAGTTAGGTAAACAGGTCGAAGTTGTCTGAAGGACCATGTGCGAAGTTGCGAGGAAGCCTAGAGCAGCATTCCTCAAGAACAATGGGTACAAAAATTAATTAACACACTGGAAACAACTCCCATCAACTGGTATCTTCAAGAAAAATTGTGCCTCATCACTACAGATTGGGAAGGTATGAGCCATAACTTTGTAACTACCTTTTTGTTTGAAAGCCAATATCCTACAGTAGATCAAGCATTATAGGTTGTAAGACAAAAAGTTTTCGAGGAGGCACCTAGCCTCCCTTTGGAGAAAGAAGAGGATGAATGGACTACGCCTCTTCAGAAGTTGCAAGGCTATTACAATATCAATGCTGGTGAAGACGATGATCCTAGGAATGTGAACATCATAGAAACATAAGGCCAAAGATATGTAGAAGGAACAGGAGTCAAACTACCTTTTGGTGGACAGCCAATTAAAATAAAAAAAAAATCAACATTGGAACAAAACATACACCAAAACTTGCAAATGTTGGAGATTATTGGGAGGCTGCCACCATTGAAAAGATCACAAAGTTACTACATGAGTATCAAGACTTGTTTCCAACCAAGTTCACTGATATGAAGGGAATTAAAGGGCCCATGGGAGAGATGAGGATCCCTTTGAAACCATATGCAAGGCCAGTCAAACAGAGACCCTATAGATTGAACCCTAAATATAAGGAGAAAGTGAAGATTGAGCTTGACAGAATGTTGGAAGCAGGAATCATAGAAATTATTGAAGAGTCAGAGTGGATTAGACCTATGGTGGTACAAGATAGGAAGACAGGAGAAATCAGGATCTATGTAGATCTTAGGAAGCTGAATGATGCCTATTTGCATGACCCATTCCCTACACCATTCACTGACGAAGTGTTAGACAATGTAGGAGGACATGAGGTATATTCTTTTACAGATGGATTTTCAGGATACCATCAGTTCCAGACTTCCAAGGAAGATCACCATAAGACCACATTTGCAACAGAATGGGGATCATACTAGTATACAACAATCCCATTTTTATTGAAGAATGCACCAGCCATCTTTTTCAGGGCGATGGTCAAAGCGTTTAAGGAGTTTTTACATAAATTCCTGGAAGCATATTTTGATGATTAGACTGTTTTCAACATTTTGCAAAATCATATTGAATTTTTAAGACAAATGTTGGATAAGTGTAGGCAGTGTCAGATTGCCTTGAACCTAAAGAAGTGCATCTTCTTTTCACCCTTTGGAGTGTTGTTGGGCCATATTGTATGTAAGCAGGGACTACTCGTAGATCCATCCAAGATTTCCATTATAGTTGATCTACCCCCTCCTACTTCATTCAAATAGCTGTGCACTACGCTGGGACATACTGGATACTATAGGAAGTTCATTAAGGGACATTCACAGATCATAGCACCCATGGAGAATCTTTTAAAGAAAGATTGTCAGTTTCATTGGACAAAAGAATGCCGACAGAGCTTCGACACACTGAAACAGAAAATGGTTACTACACCCATTCTAGTTTTCCCATATTGGAGTAAGGAATTTCACGTGCATGTCGATGCATCTTATATCACTTTAGGAGCAGTGTCAGCACAACCGGGAGATGGAGACATTGACCACCCGTTATCCTTTGCTAGCAGGAAGATATCAATAGCTGAGATTAATTACACCACCACTGAGCAAGAAGGATTATCCATGGTGTATGTGCTGCATAAGTTCCACCACTACTTGTTCAGAGGATATTTTAAGATGTTCACTGATCATTATGTGCTTAAATACCTAGTCAACAAGCCAGTGTTGGGGGGAAGAATATGCAGATGGCTTCTTCTATTTCAAGAATATGATTTTGAGATCATGGTTAAGCTAGGAAGAATGAACAAAGGTCCTGACCACTTGTCGAGGTTGGAACATGGAGAAGAGCCTACTAGTTTGGAGGATACACTACCAAATGCACATTTGCTGGCCATCAGGAAGGTTTATGATCACTTTGCGGAGATAGTGCAGTTCCTGTCAATAGGAATGGCACCTAGTGACTATACAATTATTCATAAGAAACAGTTGGTAGTGCGCGCTGCAGATTTTTAACTTATAGTTGGACAACTATACAAGATGGGACATGATGAGATATTGAGGAGGTGTGTTATGGAAGCACAGAGACCATTGATCCTCACAAAAGCACATGAAGGCATCACAGGAGGACACTATGCAGGGAAAGAAATAGCGCAGAAGATTCTTAGGGATGGCCTTTGGTGGCCTACTCTACACAAAAATGCTAAGGAATACTATAAGGCCTGTGATGTATGCCAAAGAGTTGGGAAACCATCCAGAAGATATGAGATGCCTTTAGCACCTCAGCTGACCTTATAGACATTTGAGAAATGGGCCATTGACTTCGTGGGACCTATCAACCCACCAGGAAAGCGCACAGGAGCTAGATACATAATCACTGCGACAGAGTATTTGACCAGATGGGAAGAAGCAAGATCAATTAAGGACTGTGGTGCAGCTACACCTGTGCACTTCATATTGGATGATATCATAACTAGGTTTGGATGCCCAAAAATACTTATGAGCGATCAAGGCACACATTTTATTAACAAGACTATTGAAGCCTTGACTCTGGAATTTGAATTTCACCATCAGAAGAGCATGACCTATCATCCACAAGAAAATGGGATAGTTGAAGCATTCAATAAGATATTGGAGATATCAATGACAAAGATATGCAGCGTGAACATGGATGATTGGGATTTGAGAGTACCATTAGTATTATAGGCCAATAGAACCACTTGCAAGAAACTGACCATGCAGACCCCATTTAAATTGGTATATGGTCTAGAAGCAGTTGTACCCATGGAATATTTGGTTCCTAGTCCGCGAATTGAATCCTTTACAGATATGGATGACATTGGCATTGTGCAAGAGAGGCTTACGCAGTTGGTCGAACTGGAAGAAGACAGATTTATTGCAAGATTTCACCAACAGGTTTAGAAAGAAAGAGAAAAGGCCTACCATGATAGACACATCAAGAAGAAATATTTCAAGCAAGGATATCTGGTATTGGTATATGACAGTAAGTTAATGAGGCATCCAGGGAAGTTCAGGATGCATTGTCTTGGACCACATGAGGTTTTCTATATTACAGAAAGAGGACTTGCGTAGTTGAAGACTTTGACTGGAGAATGGAAGGAAGGTTTGGTGAATGAAAGCCGGTTGAAATTGTATTATGACAACCATCTACCTCGATGCTCTCAGTAAAATCATAAGGAAAAGGGCCTAGGTGCCAGGTACAGTTAAAACTTAGTACTAGACACAGAAAAGACAATCTGCACATAGAAGGGAGGGACGGAGCATAAAGCATAGGCTTCCTTGCATAGTCTAAAGTCAAAATGAAACAGAAAGTTCAGACCTGAAGTGCCTCGGGATGAGTCACATGTGAGTGTTGGGGGCCTGTTGGCCCTTGGTTATGGAAGCAAGTGAATATTAAGGGAGAAATGGAAAAATGTGAATTGCGCAGATGACACAGTGACTCATACTGGGTCAAAGTGAGCAAAAGAGAAGAAAATACGGAGCGAAGTAAGAGAAATCAAGTTGTTGGACTAGGAGATCGAGGATGATAGATCAGAAAGGAAGAGGGATCGTGTTAATATAATATGCCCCTTAATTGGGGCATATTATATTAGTAATGTTATTTTATATATGTTGGCTTTAGGCCATTAGTTGTAATTATACCTCCTAGTCTCCTATATACACCAAAGAGACATTTTCATTTTGAATCATCTTGTACTTGAACATTTAAGTGGGGTAGAAGGAGGTTTCCCCCTCGAAGAGGCTTATTATCTAAAATTATCTCTTTTCCAAGGCGTTGAGTACTATTTTTGAGGTTTTTCTATGCTATATTGATATTTGGTTCTTAACATATGGTATCAGAGCTCAAGGTCTTGGGGTTTCGCTGCTACATATGAGACACCTTGGCATTTTCACTATAACTTTGTTTCTACAATGTTTCAGAAGGAACAAATTGGAGGATATTTAGTATACAGAGAAAGGTACATTGGGTTCACAATTTATCTCCTGAGGCCTTATACTTTCGTAGATACATCCTGTACAAGATAGGGTTCTAGAATCATCCTAAACTGAGTCATTGTGGAATTTTTGCTATAAAAACGTTTTTGTAATGTTTCAGACCATGCAATCAAGAAGATATTTACATAAATTAGTAAGGTATCTGTGGTAAAAAGTTCATCTTCTGGGTCATATTAAATTTGTAGATACACCTTGTGTAAGACAGGGTATCTGACTAGTCCTATTGACTAGTCTCAAGAAGGTGTTCCAGGTAAAACAATCATAACTTCTTCCTAGAGTAGCAGAATTGAGTGGGAATAGTTTCATTTTATTGTGGATAGTATGTAGTATTTTAGTGCGATATTTAGAATTTTATATCAATCAGTTTGTGTGGGGCACACTATACAAGTGAGATCTCCTAGAAAGGCCAAAAATCGGAAAGTTGTGGGGAAGTTACCGTAAATTCCACTTGGTGCATCCAATTTTGATCAGACCTGTAGCATTGTAGATAAGAAATATTAGAGAACTACATAAAAGAAATTTTTATACCCAAAAGGGCCGAAACTGGGGAGATACAACAGAAGAAATATTGTCTAGCAGAACCACCTGAAAATCAAGGTTCAAAAGTGATACTTGGCCAACAAGCCACCCAAAAAGGGAACTTATACACCAAATAAGCCTCCATAAAATCCTACTTGGACTCTTGATGAAGGTGAAGAAATGTGTAGGGACATAAAAGAGTTACAAAAGAATATAGTAACAAAATATGAACTACAAGAGATGATGGAGGGTTTAAAAGGAGAGATCATGGAATTATTGAAAAATTTTGTAACAGAGAAGACACCTGAAAGTGAAAATGCATCCCATGAAATTCATGATGAGGACACAAGGAAGGTGATTCAAGAATGGAGAAACTCCAACTTTTGTTTGAAGACCAACCACGTTTCTAAGATTGATATGAGGAAGTTTGATGGAAAGGACCCAATCACATGGATACTTCAGATGGAGCAATTCTTTGATCTCCATAATGTGCCACATACACAAAAGGTACAGATTGCTTCTTTATATTTAGAACCTAATCAATTTGTATGGTATCAATGGATTTGTTCTTGCAAATCACTCATCACATGGAAAATCTTCATGGAAGAAATGATATCACACTATGAGGATACAAGGAGCAATACCTTCTTTAGCCAATTGATAATTCTCAAGCAAAAGGGTTCAGCTACCGAGCACATTGAGAACTTCCAAAGATTGAATATAAAGGTAACCGATATTCCAGATGAACACTTGATTGATGTATTCATAGGAAATTTAAAGGATAACATTCAACATGAGGTTCACCTTTGGGAACCCAAATCATTGGAGAATGCATTTAAGGTGGCAAGAAATGTTGAAAGTAAAAATATGGCTATGGCTACTAGAAGGACCAATCCTAACATCTATACAGAGAACAATGCTCCTTCTTCTAAAACACCTCAACCTACAAGATTGACACCTCAACAATTGGAGGAAAGAAAAGAAAAAGGTTTATTCTTTAATTGTGACAGCAAGTACAGTAACGGACATAAGTTTGGTGAGAAGAAATTATTCTACATATATTGTGAAGAGGAAGAAGAACAAGAACCATCTCAAGATGAAAACGTAGAAGAAATTTCATCTGAAGAGTTGACTCCCACGATATCATGTAATGCATTGGCTGGAATTAGCACTCCTCAAACCCTCAAGATCAAAGAATACATCAAAAAGAAAAAGGTAATAGTCCTAATTGATTCTGGTAGTACTCATAATGTCATTCACTATAAATTAGTCAAAGATCTCAATTGCTTTGTATATCCAACGCTAGAGTTTCAAGTAATGATTGCAGATGGAGGAACTATCAATTGCTCAGGAAAATGAAATAAGATCAATCTTACTATGGGGGAATATGTAATGAATAGTCCAATGATTTCTATACCCATGGGTGGTGCAGATGTTGTACTA
>ML780898.1:941915-953112 GCA_009831015.1 Picea engelmannii | reverse complement strand
AGGAGGTTGGAGCCTCCTTCCAGTTGCAGCTGGAAAACAAAGGAAGTTGGTGCTTCCAATGAATGTCATTCTTCAAGACATATAAGAAAAAACATTCTGTGGTTTTCTCTCGATTTGGGTTTCCACGTAAAACACTAGCGTACTGTGCATGTGTGTGATTGTTTATTTATTACTGCTCATTATTGGATAATAATTCTACATTGATATAACATTTGAAGAAAAAGGATTATAATTACGTTATTACTGATTCACCCCCCCTCTCAGTAATCCAATACCTAGTTCAAACTATTTGCCATAACTTAACAAGGAAGGAAAAATCATATTGGATCTTGAAGCCATCATTGACACAAGAATTCGCCATCTGAGGAACATATTCATTTCAGAGTATCTCATTAAATGGAGGAAACTATCGGCTGAAGATTCAACTTGGGAAGATGAGTCTTTTATACAGAAGCATCCAGAGTTACTCAAGCATTGCGGACAACACTTGTGTCAAGGGGAGGGGCATGTTAAGCCCTAATGTTGGCTCATTACCCCTTAATTGGGGCATATTATATTACTAATGTTATTTTATTTATGTCAACTTTAGGCCATTAGTTGTAATTATACCTCCTAATCTCCTATATATACCAAGGAGACATTTTTATTTTGAATCATCATGTACTTGAACATTTAAGTGGGGTAAAAGGGGGTTTCCCCCTCGAAGAGGCTTATTATACGAAATTATCTCTTTTTCAAGGCGTTGAGTACTATTTCTGAGGTTTTTCTATGCTATATTGATATTTGGTTCTTAACAAATCATGGAAAACTCATCAAGTGAAAGAAGATGTCAACAGATGCTTTGGAGCACTGCGCATGAAGGAAGGAAAGAAAGGCTGGTGAAGCCTTGAAAATGCGGGTCAAGTTGACCTAGGGCTTTATCATTTAGGGTTTTGGACACATAGGTTTCGGCCTAAGGTTTTTGATGAGCTATTATAATGTATAAATAAATGTCAAGAGGACCTGGGATGGGATAGAGTAAGAGAGATAGAAGAGATTATGCGATGAGAAGAGATTTCTATTGACAGAGAACTATTGTATTGTGAGAGTAGTATGTATTGTAAGATCTTCAGTTGGGTGCAAAGATCAACCTTGCAATTGGGTATGCAGGGAGGGGAGATAAAGAGAGAGGAGAAGAGAAGATCTGCTAGCTAAGAGTGCAGATAAGAACTGTATGCTTCCATCTTAATATATCATAAAGCATAGTTATGTGGACATATCCCTAGGGAGAGGGTGAACCACGTACATCTTGTGTTACGTGTGATTGATGTTGCATTCTTTGTCATTTGATATGATGCTATTGTGATATTGTGTTAGATATGAAATATAACTTGTGTAGTAGGTTTAAGGAAGATAAAGAATAACTAGGTGACTGTGTGTTGTTGTTGTGAATCCACTCTAGATTTCCTCTGGTTGTAGACACTTGTGTCCTGCAACCCCCTATAGCTACTTCAGGTAAGACTGCATCTACTTCACAGGTGTTGTCGAAAGGGCTAGTAGTTAGGGCTTGTTGGTGCATTGTTAGTGATGAAACCTGGGTCTTCCCCTGTGCCAACAATTACATAGTTGCTACAATGAGAAATAGTTTAGATGACCAAACCACTCATGCCAAAGTTTTCTCAAATCATCACTACGAGAAAAACAAACTGATGGAAAATATGATGACCCAAAGTTGTCAAGATGGTACAACCTGGGAATATCATCAACAATTCTAGTTTCTAGGACTTAGTGAGGTGAAAAATTACAACTTAGTGAGGTGAAAAATCTATGATTTTACCTTGTTATGCACCTAGTTATGCAATATTAAATAGAAACATGAATATAATAGAAATTACCAATGGGAAAGAAAAATATAGAGAATAGCACACCAAAATGATACCTTTATTGAAATGGGCGCAATGTTCACTTTCCTCTTTCAAGGGGCAATGTCCAACTGAGCAATGTTCTATTACAATAATTCTCAAGACAAATACTTATCATGCCCTTGAGTCCTATTTATACTAAATTTTTCTATGAAAAGAACAATATAGAGTAAGATATTTCTAGAAGATAAAGCTTCTATTAGGTATTCTTATATTTCACTTGTTCATGTTATTAACTAGGCCTTATTTATTACTATCGGTCTTTATTACATGGAAAATATATTTTCCTACCTACATGAGGGGTTAGGGAGGTTAGGTCCCTATCATGCCCTCCCCCTTAAAAACACCCTTGTCCTCAAGGATTGATATGAGGAAATTATTATAGAATGGTAGTCATATCCTAGGTGGCATCTTCTAGTTGTGTATCCTTCCATTGAACTAAAAATTCCTTGACTATGTGCTGATGAAGACGATGCTCACATTGGTCCAAGATCGCTTCTGGCTGTAAACAAATGGAACCTTCTTCATCCAACTCAGGCATACTAGTCTAATTTTGGCACCTAGTGTCAAACACTTTCTTTAAGCAAGAAACATGAAAAACAAGATGGAGATGAGAGTTATTGAGAAACTCTAAATGGTAGGATCATAGCCCCACTCTCTTGAGAATACGATAAGGTCCATAAAATTTTGGGGTGAGTTTGTGATAGTGTTGGGATTTGAGAGAAATTTTATTATAAGGTTGCAGATGAAGAAACACCTAGTCCCCTTCAACAAATTCACATTTAGAATGACCTTGATCTTCTTGTTGTTTCATGTGATTCAGAGTCATGACCAAATTTTATTTGAGAGTACGGAGAATGGACATGTAAACTATAATTATTTGATACACCTTCTAAACTTTGGAGACATTAGGCATGTATGATAGAACTGAGGGCGAATATTGTCAAAATAATTATTCAAAGGGAGTCATGTGAGTGGTGGAATGGTAATATGTTTTGTACCACCATTCAAAGAGGGGTAACTATTGAACCCACTCAGTTTTTATATCAGATGAAAAACACCTCAAATAGGTTTCCAAACACTTGTTGATTGCTTCAGTTTTTCCATCAATATGAGAATGATATGTTGTGTTGAGATTCAATTGGGTTCCCCTGAGTATGAACAATTCTTGCAAGAAAGTGATCGTAAAAGTTGGATCAGAGTAAAAAACAATAGAATGAGACATGCCAAGGAGTTTGAAGATATTATTCATAAAACATTAATCCATGATGATTTTGTGAACGGTTGTTGAAGAGCACAAAAATGAGCATATTTGGAAAGATGACCCACTACTACCATGATGACTATCTTATTACCTGATTTAGGTAAGTCAACAATCAAGTACATATAAGTATCTTTCCAAATAGTAGGTGGAATTGGAAGCAGTTGGAGTGTCCAAGATTTTTTACAGTCTCAACCTTATTGCATTGATAAGTATCACATTCATTCATAAAGGTGTGGATATCATGTTTCATAGTTTCCTAGAAAAAAGAACATTTGACCCATTCATAGGTTTTGGTAAAACCTTAATGTCGAGTTGTAGGTGAAGCATGAAACTCATAGAGCACAGTGGATTTAAGGTTCAAATTTTCTCTTAAATACATGAGACCTTTATAACAAATCTCCTCATGGTTCCATGAGTA
Source organism: Picea engelmannii (assembly GCA_009831015.1). Classification (NCBI taxonomy): domain Eukaryota; kingdom Viridiplantae; phylum Streptophyta; class Pinopsida; order Pinales; family Pinaceae; genus Picea; species Picea engelmannii. Next base: position 949,529 of record ML780898.1, on the reverse strand, counting down.
CCCCAGAGAAGTTTGAGGATCCTACTACAATGTTTGGATCAGTATGGAAAGTTTTGGGTCTTGCAACCATTGCTGGAAAACCTCCTAAATCCAATAAACAAATATGAATGAGAGGGAAAAAGGGGACCCATCTTCTTCATATTTCCTTGAAAGGGCATCGACCATGACATTTTATTTTCATTTTTTGTATATGATCTCATAATCACATCCAAACAACTTGGTTACCTATTTTTGTATCTCCGGGGAAGAAATTCGGTATTCAAGAAAATACTTGAGGATTTGATGATCAATTTTAATTTAGAAGTGTTGCCCCAAGAGATAAGGACGCCAAAGTTCCACAACATGCAAAATATCCAACATTTCCTTTTCATAGGTGGATTGGCCCAAATGGCACTCTCACAAGTATTTTTTGGTGAAATCCACAAGTTGACCATCTTGCATGAAGACAACCCCAATTCCTTTTCCCGAGGCATCACATTCCAATACAAAGGTCTTATTGAAGTCAGGGAGAGACAGAATAGGAGTAGTGCACATGGTTTCTTTCAAAACTTGGAAGGAATGGTCAACTCTTGGAGTCCAAATGAAATAATTCTTTTTAAGGATCATTGTGAGGGAGTCTACAATTTTTCATTAATTCTGAACAAACTTGTGATAATAGCCTATCAATCCTAGGAAGCCACGCAAATTTTAAAGATTTTTTGGGCACGACCAATCCTGTATAGCTTCAATTTTCTTTGGATACACTTAGACATCATCCTTTCCAATAATATGTCCCGGGTAGTCAACTTCAAAGGCTCCAAAAGAACATTTAGTTTGCTTAAGAATTTTTTTCTGTTGAGATAATAGTTCCAGAACTTGATAGACATGGGTAAGATGGGCTTGCCAAGTTTTTCTATAGCTAACAATATCATCAAAGGAAGGAAAGAAAAAATGATAGAGGAAAGGATGGAAGACATCAATCATGAGACTTTGAAAAGTGTAGGGAGCATTATAGAGGACGAATAGAATAACCAAGAACTCATAGTGATCCTCATGATTTATGAATGCAGTCTTGGGAATGTATTCTAATTTCATACAAATTTAGTGGTATCCAGAATGAAGATCAAGTTCGGTAAAATAATAACGACCACTCAATTCATCCAAAAGGTCATCAATGATAGGAATGGAAATTTTTTCTTTGATTGCGAGTCTTTTTAGGGCATGAAAATTAGCACCCATGCCCCAAGTACCTTCTTTATTAAGAACCATGAATACTGGAGAAGAATAGGTGTTGGTATTGGGGAGGATGACACCATATTCTAGCGATTCTTGAAGAATATTCTCAATTTCATTCTTCTGGGTGAAGGGATGATGACAAGGTAAAACATTTGGGGGAATATTTCCTAGAACTAGAGGAACATAATGATCATGGACACCATGATAAGGGGGAATTCCTTGGGGTTTTATAACATAGCCTAGTGTTGGGAGAGGATATATTAGAGGTCGAGGTGGATACAGGGTGTCTCAACCACTTGAATGGAATGAAGTTGGGAAATAATTCCAAAATGACCTTTTTTAAGGAGCTTTTCCATTCTATGGGAACTGCTAATCTCTAACAAACATGGTGTGATTCCTTGGAACATGTGTTGTTGGCCCTCTTGCTGGAATCACATGGTTAATTTATGGAAATCCATGGTGATAGGGCCGAGAGTACGTAACCAATAAACACCAAGTACAATGTCACAAATTCCCATGTCAATAGAAAACATATGAGGTTATAGGTGGTACTGACCAATTTCTAGGTGCACATTTGCACAACTCCCTCCAAATTTCATGGAATCCCCATTGGAAATCATGATTTGGATATTATTAACTGGATGGATATAGAAATTGACTTTTTGGGCAATGCAAATATGAATAAAATTATGGGTGCTTCCATTGTCAATAAGAATGATGAATTTCATGTGCTTAATGTAGACAATTAACTTGAGGGTTTGGGTAGTAGAGAAACCAGTGAGTGCATTCAAGTAAATTAGTGGTTAAACTTTCAGTGGATCAGAGGGAGTTTAACATTAGCAGGTGGGGGTAGCTCAGGTACAAGGGAATCATATTCCTCTTCTTCAAGAATATCCTCATACATAGCCATAAAAATATTTTGTTCCTTACACTTGTGCCCCAAAAAAATCTTGTCATCACAAATCTAACAAAGATCCTTAAGATGGAATTCTTACATTTCATCCTAAATCAATTTCTAGATCTTGAAGGAAGTGAAAAGAGGGGTGGGAAGAGTGGGTTTAGGGAGAGGAATAAAGGATGTTTTTCTGGTTTGGGATGAGACTACTCGTTGTACTTCCTTGGCCTATTTAGTAGCTTCCAAACAATTCTGAGGGTGAACCATGAGGACATGGGAATATATTTTATCATCCTTTAGGCCACAGATAAAGCATTCCCTGAAAAAAGAATATTTCATGTCCCTCTGTTCTGAAAGCTAATTGCTCAAAGGAAAATATAAACTCTTCCACTGGGTAATTTTGTTTCAACTTGGTCAAATGGCATAAATGACTAGTGTCCCTGTCAAACCGATCGTAAATATATACAACAAATTGTGTCCAACACACATACCCTTTGCATTCATTTTTACACAATTACCAATATTTACATCATTCAGGATCCAAATGGAGAACACCATAACAACGAAAGGCCTAGTCATCGATGATGCCATGCAAAGAGAAGTAGTGTTCCTTTTGGGTGACCCATACCATGGGATTTGGGTCATCAAATTTGTTCATGTACACTCTAGGAATATGTAGGTCACACTAAAAGTGATTGGAAAATTTTTTATAGGAATTGGAGGAAGTATCACCTTCAGGGTGAAAAAGGAATACTCAATTTCGAAAAGAGTTGGACAAAAAATGATTCAAGCTATCTTTCAATTTTGAATTCCACGTGGGCATAGAGGCCCTTCGTCATGTCCTATTTTAGGTCTTCCATTTTTGCGTCTATGGTGGAATGCATGGAGGAATTGATGATGGAAATATTGGTATTGATTTGCTGCAATTCCTTCTAGTTCGTAGAGAGATCAACTGACAAAGCATTGAAGTGTGATTCAATATCTTGGTTGTGGTTGTGGGCCATGGTGAAAGGAATAAACTTGAAGGGGGTTGGTAGGTCCACACAAAAAAAGGGTTATGGATGAAGAGTATCATGATGCTTATGAAAAAAAGGGGAATCCAATGGGATAGGTCCCAAATAAGGGTGTCAAGACCAAAGGGAAAAAAAGGAAGAAAAATTATAGGTATCACAACAATTAGGATGAAAAGAGGAATCAGATGGGATAGGTCTCATATAAGGGTGTTTTTTTTTTTTAACTTTTGTAGATTTATACTCCGATCTAAATAATAATGCAATGTCAAATTGGCCAAATTCCTAACAGGGAAACATGTGTATTAATTTCACAACCAGAATGCAGGAGGTAAGATTTCATGAAAATAGATCTTTTATCTTCCTTTTTTGTTTTGTTTCCATCCCAATGGTTAGGGTTTTCATGGTTCCTACAAACAAGGGTTTGACCTATTCTATAACTCTCTTATATACATGCGAGGTCGAATAGTAATACTCAGACCAATATCTCAGGGAACCAACTAAGAAGGCTAAAGCATACCCTTATCCATACTACCCGATTACCTAGGTGTTAGAGAGTATCTTCTTGAGTGATGTTCTTTGTGGCACTATAATAGTCAAGTGGTCAATCGTTTGATCTATGGCTGGTTTCAGGACACCTAGGGGGGATCCCAATACACTAGAGGTACTTGGAAGAGAAAGTCCATATACAGGTGTTGTTTAATCCACTACCACTCAAAGGGGTACCAACAAGGGTTACAAGGTTGTCCAACAATGTGACCTTAAAAACCTCTTGTATTTCCTGCATGTATGTTTCCCCAACCGTGAATTTATGTATTGAACAACAATTCAATGTAGTTTAATTACACAGGAACACATCTCTATCCAGAAAAAAATTTAATCCACACTTCCTGCAAAGGAAAGTTCTCTGATACCACTTTTTATGCACCTGTTTATGTGATAATAAGCATAAATAGGAATATAACAAAAATTACCAATGGAACAACAAAATATAGAGAATATCACACCAAAATTATACCTTTATTGAGATGGGAGAAATGTTCACTTTCCTCTTCCAAGGGGAAACCTCTAGCAGAGCAGCTCTCTATTACAATAATTCTCAAGAAAAATACTTTGCATTCCCTTGACTCCTATTTATACTAAATATATGTACCAAAATAACAACCTAGAGTAATATCTTTATAGAAGAAAAAGATTCTATTAGGTGTTATTACATTCGAATTGTTCATCTTATTAACTAGTCCTTATTTATTAATATCGAACTTTATTACATGGAAAATATATTATTCTACCTACATGAGGGGTTAGGGAGGTTAGGTACCTAACAGACACATTAATAGAATGTTGCAGGAAAGACTTAGAACACATAATACATCATTGAAATGACCATTAAATACATGAACTTTTTGAGACCCTACAACAGAAAGAGATCTATTATCACCAAAAATTATTTGCTTGGTGTTACATTCATTAAGAGAATAAAATATGGATTTATTCTTATCCATATGATAAGATGCTCCAAAATCAATAATCCACTCATAAGAAGAAGAATTTGAAGTTGAATTGTAGGAAAAAAATAGAAGAAGAAGGTGAATGTCCATGAGAAGAAGAAGAATAAGAATCAATATTGATGTTGTGCTTCTTCATTGTTACTTCTAAGGATTCCATCGTTTTAAAAAATTTATACTCCACATGATGATCTTTCCCATAAAAGTTGCAATGTATGTCAATATTCTTACTTTTGGATTTTTCTCCTTTGTCACCATTAGGAGCAAAAGATGGTGGAGAGGGTTTGGGACCCTTGCTTTGTTTTTTATTTTGTGGCAAGGATGTTTCTTCTTTCAATTCTTGGATTTATCTTTCTGTTGGGCCACTAAGGATTTGTTGCATGTACCTGCAGTTCTAATCAATCCAAGTTTCACAATTTTATCTTTCTTTCGAATCATATAATCATAAAAGGACTCGAGAGAGGGTTCGGGTTCTTTGAACTCCCTAGAGATTCTCTATGGCATAAAAGGTGGATTAAAAAACATAATATGCACTACCAAGATTAGAAATAATAACATATATGCATCACTATTCCTTGATATCTATTTTGTATTCTATACATAAAAGTATAAGTATTTTTGTTCTAAGACTTTTGCGACCATTGTTGTGATGAGGTAGTTCTTTCAAATTCATCACATTGGTTTTTTAGATTTGACGTTTCATACCAAACTAGTGTGGTCCATCATTAGGAAAAGTATTATTGAGATAACACTTTTCCTGATGATGGACCACATGAGATAATACTTTTCTTGATTATGGACCACACTGGTTTGGTCTGAAACTTCGAATAGAAAAAACCAATGCAATGAATTTGCAAGAACTACTTCATCAAAAGTATAAGTTTTTTGAACTTAGATAAATAATCTTCAATGCAAGGAAAATAATTGGGACTTAAAGTCATTAACTGATTTTGGAAATTGTGGGATTGAATAATATTCTGTTTACCAAACATATCTTGAAGTTGTTCCCATGCTTCATGGAGGGCATTAATTCCTTGAATGTGAAACCTTATATCAATAGAGATGGACATTCTGATTACTCCACATTATTCATCATTCATATTTTCTCATTTGACTTTACTTTCATCATCAATAGGTTCTTGTTCTTTTCCAGGTAATTTGGTACAATCCTTTGCTTATTAGTACATCCTCCATATGGGATTTCCATGAGAAGAAGGTTGTGTTGGTAAGAAAAAGATCATTGGGAGAAGCAAAATTAAAATATCTATAGAGTATGGATTTAAAAAATAAATCTAATGGTCTGGATGGAAATATTTAGATAAAAAAATAGGTTGTTTAAAAAACAAAAAGCATTGAAAACATACTTCATATGTGAAAGTTATGCCATTTTAAAAAAAAGGCATGAATGGGAAGCATAGAGATACATGGAAAGTGAAAGTTGGTGGTTATGTTCCTCCTTATCTAAATTTGACTATAAGCTCACTTTTACAAATAATATACTTATGAAGTGACCCTCTTTTATAGAATAAGTGAGAATCACTTTTACAATGAAGTTACATTGTAAATTAAACTTGCATGAAAAAAAGAATAACTAAAAGTAATACTAAAGCTACTTATAGTGATTCACTTTTATAAATTAAGTGAAATGAACTTTACAATGGATGTATGAACATTTTCAAGAAAGTATCAAAAAATATACTTGAACTCAAGACCTCTTACTTAATAAAGCAATTTTTAACCAAGTGATCTAGTGAAAAACACATTATAATCTTAATAAGAAGTATGAGGGCTGTTGTTATTGATGTTTTTTGTTGTTGTGGAACATGGTATTGAAGTGAACGCTAAAACAAACTTATTTTCATGTGTTCACTCACATAAAAAATCATTTTCTTCCTGACAACAAGAAGTGGTTAGATCTCAGTTAGCTTACTCGGAAAATGCAAGTTTTCTCTTTGTTTCTGATTTACCAAGATCACATAGAGCACATGGAAAATAACATATACAGACAAGGAAACACTTTCCACTCTATTATGTATTCACCAATATCACATAGAGAACATGTAAAATAGTGTACAAATATTAGAAAGAGTAGCAAACATAAGAAAAAAAATAGAAAACCAAAATATTATATCTATAAAAATTTGAAAAGGGTGTATCCAAGATATATACCTTTGGATCTAATTGATATGGTTGTATATTGGGAAAATGGAAACCTTTTAGAGTGAAACAAAAAGTGTCCCTTACTAATATGAGCACTTTGAACACAATGGAATAGTCCTCTTATCCCAGAAATGCATAGAAATAGAAAACTCCAGATATGCATCAACGCGGCTTCAAGATCTCGATCTACAATGGGAGTGGGTATTCAAATGAACTATGATACCATGTTCGAAAAACTGGTATTGTAGCATAGGATGAACACCTTTAGTAAAAAATCACACAAGAAGGTAAAATATCAACACACAAATGTTTTTACATGGTAAAACCCATGTGGGAAAACATCCACGACCGATGCCAACATGGACACTTGAGGCAATTTCTTTATGCAAAAGAAAAATATCACAAGAGAGGTTCTCATAATCGATCATTGACCAATGAACCTCTATTCTTTTTAAATAGATATCACATACCAATCATATATTAAGCCACAAATCAATGTAGCCATTAATATCGAAGAGAATATGAACCATCTGACCACTCTATGCCTAGAACATATTATGTATGATGAATTAAATAATTACAAATACATACTAATGGATACTAAAGAAACATTATACCAAGTTGATCTTTGCAGTTCAATGCATCTTTGCAGGTCTCTTCTTCTGGGAGAACCACCGTGGGGATCACCGGCCTCTGGCCGTCTCCAAAGTCGGTCGAGGAATGGACGCAAAGGAATTGGTCACCTTTAATCAAAGAGGGAGTCAAGAGCTATTTTGTGGGCAAGGGGTTCTTCATATTCGTCTTCGAAATCCCGGAAGATAGAAGC
>ML780898.1:920438-937855 GCA_009831015.1 Picea engelmannii | reverse complement strand
ACATCCCCACTAAATCCTTTTGGCGAAAAATCTGGACAACAGTCCCCAAATACGTTTGCTGGCAGCTTTGGTTGGCTCGTAATGACCAAATCTTTAATGGACACACACGCTCCCCTCTTCAGGTTGCAGTGAAAGCGAAAGCATTCCTCTTGGAAACTTCCCAACAACAGTACTTCAGCGAAGATCCTTTGCTCCGTCCCGAAGAAAAGAGATGGCTAAGCCCGTTGGAGCCCTCCTCCCGCAAACTCCTCCTCATTCCTCAAACAGAAAATCCAGATTGGAGAATAAGAGAACCTGTGGACAGCTTCACAAACTGGTGGAAGACCAAAAAAATCACCACAATCTTTTCCGACGGGGCCTCCAAAGGAAATCCCGGGAATGCTGGCGCTGGAGGGGTCATTTACTCTCCGGATGGGACCTTAAGAGATCGCTTCTGCTGGGGACTAGGCCAAAAGACCAACAACCAGGAAGAGATTCTTGGTCTTCTCAGAGCATGCTTAATAGCAAGAGAAAAAGGAGATAAAGACCTCCAAGTCTTTGGAGATTCAGAACTCCTTATCAAAAATTTAAATTCGAAGGACCTCTTCAATAACGGTAGCCTCAATAAAATGCTGGGCAGATTGAAAAGAATCCTTCTCGAATTTACCTCCTTCAAGTCCTACCATATCCTCAGGAATATGAATGAAAAAGCGGATCAGATGGAAAACAAAGGCTGTACCCTCGCAAAAGGACAGATTCTGATCAATGATGTAAACAGCTACCAAATACCTTGACTAGAGAGTAACTATGAAGCTGGAAAATATGGCTTTCTTCTATGTAAATGGGGCTGCTTAGGCAAAGACCCCGCCCCCCCCTTTTTTAAATAAATAATCAACATAACCGTTACAGTTAGAAAAAAAAATTGTAACTGTCTAAGAACCAAGAGGGTTCATCATGAAATCCATGGATACATGCATTATGGGTTGTCATGGGATTAAATCTCCACACCCACCAAAATTTGAACCCCATGCCTCACACAAACCATAAAATCTAGGCCACCTTAATTGGATATCAAACTTGAGAAAATGCATAATTAAACCTATAAAAATATTAGAAATCAAACTAAGTTTGCAGGAAAGTGATCATTTGGAGGTCATAATGATTTATTCCAAATGATGGCATCCAAATGGTTGCTTAGCTACAAACTTAGCATGGCTTATTCATTTCCAGAGAAAAAGAAGTTACAATACTTAGATGCCCAGAAACAACTCAAAACAAATTCTATGAGTATTGTTGGAAATAGTCCCAAAATTTTATAAAAAGATTTACAAAAACAATTAAAGACTATCATGATGACCTACCAAAACAAAGTCAACAAATGTAGTATTGTCAGATAGAAACAACCAGTCAATATATGAGTTATCCTATTGGGAGTTGAGCTCCCCATTTACATATTATTCGAATTGCATATGGTTCTTAGTCAAATGTAATTCCCCCTTTGAGAGATCATCAGTGGTAGGATTCAACTCTCTATAAATGTGTACAAAGGAAATTTTTTGGAAAGAAGAAGTAGAGGATTTCATATTTTGTCCCAAATATTCCAATGCTATGTTTGATATCTATAGTTGATTATTCATCCACCCAATAGCCAGTTTTGAATCTGCAAATACTGGAAAACCCTACAAGAGCTAAAGAGTGTTGTGAAATATTAGTTGTTTTTGGGACTTTTCCATAAAAACTCCCTACATTCTATGCTAGACAAATAACCCAATATATGAGCATAGGAAGGACTCACCAAAATTTTAGAGTTCATTTTTCATAGAATTCTCTAAAACATGAGTCCATAAAATCATTTTTCCAAATTTGTTGAAAACCAAAATCCTATCTAATATCTGACCAAACGTGTGAAGTGTATGGAGAAAGAAGAAACAAATGAATGTTTGTTTTGACAACATTTGCATAGAAAAAAAATCTTAGGATCGTGCTTACCTTGGTGTTATAAGTAGTCCCACATAAGTACACATCCATATAGTACTAGCTATAAAAAGAGCCTTCTCTTTGGAGAACCATGGATGTCCCAAAGTTCCAAGTACCACCACGTAATTTAAATATTTTGTTGACTGGTCACCACCTCATATCCTGTTTTTGTCAAATATGATATGTTTGAATTCTAAAATATCCACACAAATGCATCCTCCCTATTAGTGAGTGATGGTTGTGATTAAGTCCACATTGTTAGGCACTGGCCTATACATACACAAAATTCTTCCATGCACCCTTTCTAGGATTTTCTTCACACATCCATTAATCTGTTTATTGTGCCCAAAGTGCGGTATATACAACAAATTCATGATCCTTGTATTGTAGAGCCCCAAGATCCACTACACATGATCCAACAGTGGCACGCCTAATGGGCCCTCTCCTCTACTCTCCATATAGTTATGTTGTTCCAAATCTGGAAATTTAACTATGTCAGCCATGTCATGATCAGAGTATTTCATGGTGTCTACTCCTCCCACCATCTCATCGTTGGCCTTTACTACCACCGATATTTTTTTCATCACTATTTCCAACCTCGACTATGTGCGCAATGTTTCTTGCACACTGCTCTCAGCTCATTCCTTCTTCTTTCCTTGCGGGGACGACATCCAAACCTCTAGTATGCCTTGGTACTCTATTTCGTGCTATTGGAGATTATCAGTGACTATTGTAGATTCCCTGATAGGAGAGGAGTTACCTAGAAAAAGTATAAATATACCTCAAGGAGTCAATCACATGTACACTCACAAACTCATTCATTATTTATCGATTTTGTGAACTAGTGATGTTTTTGCTAAGTCTGTGATGAAATTTTCTGACGTAACAAAGGAAGGTCAAAGGTGAATGTTTTAGAGTTGCAAAAAACCCTATTGTATGAGGTATACATGGGTTATAGGTCAGAAAGGGAACATATGTATGCAAGCTATAGTAGAGAAAAACATGTATATATGTGGGTAGTATAAGTGCAAGTCATGTATCTATAAAAAGGCTCATGAATGATTGAGTAAATGTTGGTACCATGTCCTTGAAGTCTGAAGGAATTATACGGTCAACATCTCAAAGTTTCAGGTCAAGTATAGAGGAGTTGGTATGGTTGTATACTTGTTTTGATAGTTACTTTTGGTTATGATATGGTGTATTCTTGAGGCACACTTAGTTTGGTTGGTTTGGTACTTGGATATGGTATATCTTGGTTGCTTGGCTGAGTGAAAAGGAATATTATATGTGGTTCAGTACATGACATGGTTCGTATAGTTCATATCGTTGAGTTGATTGTACATGTTTGAGGAATATTGATGTTGTATGCTGTCATATTCATGACGGACATACACTACTTCTTTTATATACTTCATTGATGATATGGTATAGATATGCATATGGTTGATGATACATGTTACACATGGTTGATGCTCTAGTTCATGATTCACTATTCCTTATTGATGTATCTTTGGTTCATCATTGATGCATGAGATAGTATGTATGTTTTTATATAGTTGATAGATGGTATGGTACACATGTTAGTTGATTTATGTAAATATATAGGTTGATGAGACAATGACGATGACAAAGCTAGTGGAAAAATGGTAGTCAATGGAAATGACAGTGGAAGAGTTTGTGATAGTGAAAATTGGTCTACACTTATATTTCAGGGCGGTTGGATGGGGAAAGGATAGGTGGTTGTAGCCACCTTCTGGTTGGAACCGAAGAACTCACGGGGGTTGTCGCCTCCTTCTGGTTGGAGCCAACGAATTCAGAGAGTTGTAGCTTCCTTCAGGTTGGATCCTGAGAATATGGGGTTGGATCCTCCTTCCAGTTGTAGCTAGAGAATCAAGAATTTGTTTCTTCCAATGAATGTATTCTTTTGATATATAAGAAAATCATTCCATGGTTTTATCCCATTTGGGTTTCCATGTAAATTTTTGTGTACTATGTATCTATTATTATATTATGTTGTTTATGATTATACTACTAATCATATATTAAATGCTAATGATAAATTTTTTAATATTGTTGAAAAATGTACTATGGTTAAAATTAATAAAATTGCTCATTACTGATTCACCCCCCCCTTTTAGTAATCCAACAATTGGTTTCAGAGTGAGTCCTTTAAGAAGCAACCTAACCACTGGAATGTGATGATGGATTATGCTAATATTGGGGTACCATAGTTCGATGGAGAGAACTATGTCTTATGAAGAAAAATAATGAGCATGTATATACAAGCACAAGGATTCGATGTTTGGTGTTCATTAGTAGATGGATACAAAGCCCCAGCCACTCCCTAGATGGATATAGATGGAGAGAAACTTGAAGAAATTGATTCAAGGGATAGAAATGATATCAATAATTGTTTGACTCTATTGATACATACTAAGATTATGCACTGTGAATCCACAAAATAAATGTGGGACAAACTGAAGAATATATATGAATGAGACGAGAAAGTTAAGGAAGATAAACTTCAAATTTTTAAATCCAGTTCAAACAATTGAAGATGATTGAAGATGAAATATCAACTTACTTTCTACGAGTTGATGAAATAGTAAACGATATCAAAGTTTTGGGAGAGATATAAATAAACTGATTTTTGTTAGAAAGGTATTAAGATCTATACCAATGAAATTTGATTCAAATATTTCATCTCTATAACAAAGAGTGGACCTAGATACAATGACTATGGACGAGTTACATGGAATATTCACTGCCTATGAGATGAGGATTGAATAATATAACATGGCCACAAAAGAAGAAGTATTCAAATCATCCAAGAAGACAAAGAAGAAAAAAAAACATAATCCCAAGTCATATTTTAGCTGCAGTGATGATTCAGAGGAAGATGAAGAGGTGGAAAACTTTGTAAGAAAGTTGAAGAGAGGAACCAAAAAATACATAGGTATGCTTCCATTCAAAATTTTTAATTGTGATGGTCTTGGTCATTTTGCTTCTAAATTTCCTTATAAGAATAAGGAAAATAATGAAGAAGATGACTTTAAAAAGAAAAAGAAAATCCAAAAGGGTAGAAGAAACAAAAATAAAATTTTCAAGAAAATTTGTTGCACCAAGGAAGACACTTCATCATTAGATGAAGATGAAGACAACAATAGTCATACAGAGAGATTACCTTTTATGTCAATATAATATTCCGATGAATAAGGCTCTAAAGAAGAATGTGAAGAGGCAGAATATGATTACAGAGAAGAATTGATCAGTTCCATAGAAGCTATAAGGATTGAAAAAAGGAAAAACAAGTCTCTCCATGAAGAACTAAAGAAGAAAGAAGGATCCTAGAACTCCAACTCCAAATAAGTTGAATAGATGATCACAAACCTAAAATTTTAGGTAGAATAAGATAAAAGAATTGAAGAAGTGCTCAGAGGATAGCTAGATGAAAAGAACATGATCATTGAAGGCTTAGAAGCATAGATAGTCACTCTAAGAAAAGATCTTCAAAAGAAGGACATGTAAAAAAACAACACAAGGATGTTGGATAATGTCAATAATAGTCAAATACCTTACTATGATAGTCTAGACTAGGATACAACTAGACGTAAACAAATAAAGGTTCAAGCTCAGGAGCATAACCAAGAAGATAGAATCCATCCAAGGTCCCTCCAAGAAAGAAGAAGATAGAAAGAATCAAGAATAATATTACAGAGACACTGCACCACCTAGAAGATTCAGAAGTCAATATCAAAATTACCCATATATAGATAGAGCTCAAGAAGAAGAAGGATTCAAAAGAGCATCACCATTCATAAGATCTTCTACTCCTAGATACCAAACTATTTTTCTTGGTTTATTTTATTCATGTAATAATTTTGGGCACAAGGATTTGAGTTGTAGAACCAATACCAATATTAGAAGAAACTATGAAGGCTATACAAAAAATAATTATCAAAGAAGATCTCATGAATCTTAAAATAGAAACTATAACAAATTTGGATCATTGAGTGATGAGGTAGAATGATACAAATGCAAAATATTTGGACATATGGATAAAGATTGTAGAATCATTATTCCTCCAAGGGAACAAAGAATAATATAATTAGTCATAAGTAGGAATCACAAAGGATATGGATAAGAAAGTAGGATCAATTCAACAATGAAGAATGCAACCTTTCTCTACAATCTCAACACAAGAAACGTGGATAGTATGTTGATAGTGGATGCTCAAAGAATATTCCAAGTGATAAGATAGGTTTCTAGCATTAAAGAAGGAAAGAGATGGATCAATTTCATTTGGGAATGACAACTCAGCCAAAATTATTGGAAAAGGCACAATCAAACTTAGAAGTAATGATTCCATGGCGGAAAATGTTTGACTGGTTGAAGGCATGAAAAAAAATCTACTAAGTGTAAGTCAAATGTGAGATCAAGGACACAAACTTGTGTTTGACTCAAAGAAGTGTGAGATAAGGAAAGTAGAATCAGACAATTTGGTGGCTACAACTTTTAGAACTCCATGTAACATATATGTTATAAATGAAATCAGAAAAGAAAAATGTTGGATAGGAAGGGACGATGAAAGTTGGATCTAAAATATAAGAATGGGTCACATAAATTTCGATAATTTTTTCAAATTCAGAAAAAAGGATGTAGTAAGAGAAATTCCTAAGATCTTGAATCCAATAAGTATTCTATGCAAGAATTGTCTATAGGGATAGAAAACCAATACCAACTTCAAATCAAAGGAGTATTCCACAAAAAAACTGATGGAGATTATACATACTGATCTAGTTGGACTAACAAGAACAAAGGGATTGAAAGGTGAACAATACTTCATGCTACTGGTTGATGACTACACAAGAATGACTGTAGTTTTCTTTCTCAAGAAGAATTCAGTGGCATTTGAAAACTTCAAGACATAAAAGGATATGGTTGAAACTAAGACAGAGTTGAAAATCAAATGCTTCAGATCAAACAATGAAGGATATTTTACATGAAAGGAATTTATGAATTTCTGCAGTGAGCATGGGATTAAGAGGAAATTCTCAGCATCCAGGACACCTCAACACAATGTAGTCATCGAAAGGAAGAACATGATAGTACAATAAATGGATAGAACCATGTTAATGGATTCCAATTTGACAAACATTTTTGGGTACAATAAGTGCATACAATAGTTCACATCCAGAACAGAGGAATGCTTGAAAATAAAAGTGATAAGACTCCCTACAAGCTATGGAAAGGAAGACTAGAAAATGTGAAACATTTTAGAGTATCTGGAAGAAAATTCTACATCAAAAGAGAATATGGAAGGATCATAAATTTTGACTCTCAAATTTATAAAGGAATACTATTTGAGTATTCAATAAAGAGAAAAGAATATAAATGCTTTAATATAAAACTCAACAAAATAGTGGAAAACATCAATGTGATGATTGATGAGACTGATGGATGAAAGATAAAATAAGGAAACATGGAATCAATGGAACAAGATCATGAAGAAGATTTTGAGAGAAGAAGAAGTAGATGAAGAATCAGATGAATAATAAAAGAAACCAGAAGCAGAGCAAGAACAACAAGATCTTTAGGTACCTCTAAGGACACCTAGCATACGAGTGGAGAAAAATCATCCATCAGAACAGATAATTGGAAATAAAGATGCATGATTTGAAACCATAATAAGAATCCTTTCACCATAACAACAACATATACCACTACTATATACTATTCAACCAAGCAGTTTTGAAGAAACCAGCAAGGATGAACATTGTATCAAATCTACATATGAAGACTTAGATCACATAAAGAAGAATGAAACATGTGAACTGGTTCTAATACCAAAGAACAAGAACGTCATTGGTACAAAATGGGTCTTCAGATACAAGTTGAACGAGGATGGACATGTTACCAAGAACAAAGCAAGATTGGTATGTAAAGGATATGCTCAGGTTGAAGATAGATTTTGAAGTAACATTTTCCCCAGTTGCCAGAATGGAAGTAATCAAAATGATCCTAGCTTATGCTTGTTCCAAAAATATTAAAGTATATATGTGAAATCAACATTCCTAAATGAAGATCTAGAGGAATAATTCTACATCGATAAACCAGAAGGATTTCAGTTGTCAGAGAAGGAAAAATATGTTTGCAGGTTGAAGAAATCCTTATATGGTCTCAAACAAGCCCCCAGAGCATGATATTCAATGCTTGATAGATACTTACAAGAATAAGGGTTCAAGAAAGGAAATGCATACATAAATCTCTAGAAAAAAGTGGATCGAGACAATATATTGATCATTGAAATCTATGTAGATGACATTATATTCAAAAGTGATGATGACAGGATGAGTCAATAGTTTCCCAAAGACATGTATAATGAGTTTGAGGTGTCCTTGATTGGTGAATTAACCTTATTTTTGGGATTATATATATATATATATATATATATATATATATATATATATATATATATATATATATATATATATCAGTGCAACAAAAGTATTTTCATCTCTCAGACCAAGTACATCAGATAAATGCTTAAGAATTTTGGAATGGAAGATTGGAAACCAGTCAATACTCCTATGCAGACTAGTTATAAGTTAAGTAAGGATGATGATTTTAAGGACACGGATCATAGATAGTACAAATCAATGATTGTAAGTTTACACTATGTGACATCTTCTAGAACATATGTGATGTAGAAAGTTGGACAGGTTGCAAGGTTTCAAGGAGCACCAAAGGAATCACATGATAAGGAAGTGAATAGGATATTCATATATCTCAAAGGTAGGGAAGAGTTTGTATTCTAGTATCCAAAGGGGAAGGACACATCTCTTGTTCTCTACACATATGAAGATTGGGCATGTTAAATTGATGATAGAAGAAGTACAAGTGGAGCAAATGTCTACCTGGGTGAGTGTTTGGTATCATGGTTAAGAAAGAAACAATCATTGATATCTTTGTCTACAACAGAAGAAGAATACATTGCAGAAATCACATGTTGTACTCAATTACTTTGGATGACAAAAAATATGCAAGATATACAATTAAAATGTGATGTGCCCATTCCACTATTTTGTGACAACACCAATGCCATCAATATATCCAAGAATATAGTGATGCAATCTAATACGAAGAACATTCCAATCAAGTATCACTTTCTACAAGAATGGGATATAGAGAAGAGCATCAAGCTAGAGTATGTTGAGACAAAAGAGTAGATTACATAGATCTTCACCAAACCAATTGCAAGGGAAACCTTTTGAGTATCTATGACAGAAACTTGCAGTAGTTCTTTCTCCATAGTGATGCACATGACATCAATATTAACAAGACACATGGAGAGAAACATAATTCTTGAAGAGTTCAAGTAAATAATCCTTTGAATAATTTTCATATACATCAGATAATTACATGAGGAAGAACCATGAAGAGAAAGGTTAGTAACAACAATAAAGTCTTATAGATAGGGGAAGCATCCCAAGAGAAGGATTACTATTTTCCATTGATGTCAAAGGGGGAGAAATAGAGAAAGGCATGGAGACAAAAAGAGAGAAGCATGCAGATAAGGGGAGTGATAGTCACTGGGGGAGCATGGGAATACGTATTGTCATGTCTAAGTGTTTCCATCAATGCCAAAGAGGGATATTGTTGATAATTTGGTTGTCATTGATGTCAAACCTTTAATAATCCATAGAGGTGTCGTTATGGGACCCAAATTTGGTTGAGAAATATGGACATGAAGGATAGAGTAAATGCAGGAAATACCCTCATAGATGGATAATAATCATTGTATCATTTACGATGATATGTAGAACACCATGTAGTTCCTCACAGTTAGGGAGATATGAATTTTTGATCTTTTAGTACCTAAAGAAGTGGTCAAGAAACCCCTAGTTGGTTACAATTCTTTAATGAAAGGGTAAAGTTGTTGTAACAAGAAAATCTTGAAGCCATAAATTAAGGAGAGGAGTTACCTAGAAAAAGTATAAATATGCCTCAACGAGTCATTCACAAGTACACTCAAACACTCATTCATTGTTTATCTATCTTGTGAACTAGTGATTTTTTTTCTATGTTTGTGATGACATTTTCTGAGGTAGCAAAGGAAAGTCGAAGGTGAAATTTTTGGAGTTGCAACAAAACCCTAGTTTATAAGGTATACACGGGTTACAAGTAAAAAAGGGTGCATATGTACATGAGATACAATGGAGAAAAGAGTGTATATACATGGGAAGTAGAAGTGCAAGTTACATATCTATAAAAAGGTTCATGAATGATTGAGTAAATGTTGGTACCAAGTCCCTGAAGTCTGAAGGAAGTCTACAACTCAACATCTCATAGTTTTAGGTCAGCTACAAAGGTATTGGTATGGTTGTATACTTGTTTAGATGGTTACTTTTGGTCATGATATGGTGTATTCTTGAGGCATACTTAGTATGGTTGATTTGGTACTTGGATATGGTATATCTTGGTTTCTTGGTTGAGTGAGGAGGACTCTTGTATGTGGTTAAGCATATGACATGGTTCTTATAATTCATATTTTTGAGTTGATTGTACATGGTTGAGGCATATTCATGTTGTATGGTGTCATATGCAGGAGGGACATACATTGATTCTTTGAGATACTTCATTGGTGATATGGTACAAATCTACATATGGTCTATGGTACAAGTTACACATGGTAGATTCTCTAGTTCATGATTCACTATTCCTTATTGATGTATCTTTGGTTCATGATTGATGCATGAGACAGTATGTATGTTGGTATACATTTTATTCATGGTATGGTATATGTGTTAGTTTATTGATGATCATATACAAGTTGATGTGATAGTGGTAATGACAGAGACAAAGTTACAGAGATAGTGGAACAATGGTAGTGACAGTGACAGTGGCAGAGTTTGTGATAGTGATTGTTTTTCTACACTTATTTTTCATGTCAGCAAGATGGGGCAAGGATAAGTGGTTTTATCCACCTTATGGTTGGAGTCGGAGAACTCAGAGGGTTCTAGCCTCCTTCTGGTTGGAGCTAGAGAATTCAGGGAGATGTAGCTTCCTTAAGGTTAGATCCTGAGAATAGGGGGTTGGATCCTACTTCCAGTTGTACCTAGAGAATCAAGAATTTGGTGCTTCCAATGAATGTATTATTTTGATATATAAGAAAATAATTATGTGGTTTTCTCCCATTTGGGTTTCCACGTAAATTTTGCTATACTACGTATCTATTGTGATGTGATGATGTTTATGATTATGCTACTTATGATATATTTAATGTCAATGATAAATTGTTGAATATTGTAGTTAAAAGTAATAAAATTCTACATTACCGATTCAACCCCCCCACCCCGCCTACCCCCCCTCTCAACAATCCAACCAGTAACATGTATATTGTAAAGAGAAAATCCAAATTTTCCATGTAATACTATCCCTACTATTTTTTTAATTTCAAACTTTCCATTATTACAAGTTGATATATCTACACATATATATGGTTTTATTATTTTGTTTTCCTTTTGTAGGCTATATTTCATATTCATATGTAATAAGGAACTAGTTTTCTATCTACGATTTTAAGCAATCAATTTCTAGACAATAAATGTCATATAGTTTGTGTTCAACTATTTTATGGGTTTCATGTTCACACACCCTAAATTTATTTTTAGAAAGTTATTTGATGTTCATACACCCTAAATTTATCTTCAAATATTTATTTTACTTTCGTAATGATGTAGGCACACTTTATAAATATGAAATTAATCAGTCTATCATTTGTATTCTTATAATAAATATGTAATTTATCTTATTTTCTTTTTACATAAAAACATTAGTAACACCTAGTGCAATGGTGGCACCTCTTCCCAAGTTCACATTCATGAGAAGTGCGCTACGCAATTCAGTCATCTAAATTTATTATTTTCTTTATCCTAGATACAACCTAGGATCTTTTCTTATCTATAAGAACTCCAAATCAATATAGTTTTGTTTCCATAGAGAAATGTCCTTATAGGCTTGTCCATTTTTCTCATGCTCAAGAACATTCTGTTTTAATTTATGTTTATTGTAGGTATACAAGGATTTGTGTATGTAGAATTATAGAAATTACATGCATCTAACATAAATAAACCTCTCTATATAGAATGTAATCGTCATTCAAAGATTCTAAGGTTATATGGGAAATGGGATATCTACTTCATTCTCTCTTAAATATTCTCATTAGTATTGATTTAGATTAGTATACATAAAGAAGATGACCCTTTGATCTTGTTGTTTGATTCTTCTCTCTGATACCAAATGTAATACCTATCCTCGATATGCCATGAAATAATATTTGAGAATTTAAACACATGCATTAAGATATTTGATGTAAACAAAAATTTTAATCTTCAAATGAAATAAGAAAAACAAAAGAAAATACATACAAAGAAAAATACTTCCAACTTGGTTGAATTTGATCAATTGCAAGGTAGTCCAATGAATAGTAGGAATATGTTGATGCCTCCAAGCATCTTTTTCCCACTTGCACTTTCCCAGAGTGAAACAAAAGTATCCTCACAGGAAACTAACATCCTAACTTGCTTCCTAGCTCCATGAAACCTTTTGGTCTCTTGGCCCTCCTTTCCCATGACTCTAAGAATGGAAATGAACATATGCTCTAAGAATATTGTCAAAATAATATTTCTTCCAACAATAATCCAACCTCTCAACCTCCATTTTTACTCCCCCCATCAAAACTCCTTATTCTTCCTATCTATCAAGTTTCAATATTCCCTTATCAAATTCTTCTTAACCACCCTCATTATTATCCATCAACCTATGATAATTAGATTTTTGGAGCAAAGTTAAAATAAAACTAAACTATTAAATGACTTACATCAAATAACAATAAATAGAATGTAAAATATTTCTTCTTATGCTATCTTATAAATGCAACTTGACAATTTTTCCCAAAATTTATGAAAACCCAACATACTAATTTAATTCATCATACTAACCATAAATCAAATTTAAATGATGTATCTAATGCTACTAGATATTCATGTATGCAATCTAATTTACACAATCAGTAAACCATTCAATTAATAGTTAATAACTTTAGTAATTTATACATCAAATAATTATATTAGTGTACATGCATAGAGTATGTATGCATAGCTAGAATAAACATAACTTATGCATCTACTAGTGTTCAACAATCACCATGTTTAATCCATAGTTCATGTATGTTCACATTAGAGAATGAAAGACAACAAATAAAGTAAATTCATCATTCAGTAATTTTAAATAACAAAATTACAATGATTCATCAATAATTCATCATCACACATAAAATATCTAAATGGGATCAAAATGAGTGTTTTAAACATAGTAGGGACAAAGGGAGGAAACAAGAGTGGTAGACATAATTCTCAAACAATATTCTCAAGTAATTTTGAACAATCGTTGTAATATAACTTATTGTATATTACAAGTAATGTTGCTTTTATTAATTATACCATCAATGTTAAGTCATGTCCATTGTCTAAAGATGTGACTATATTCATTCTTCTGTATTTATGCATGATATTGTAAACTTATTTGGATATCGAATAATAAATAAATAAATAATGAATATATATATTTTTATACATCTCATGTACCCTAGAAATTGGTATCAGAGCATCCATCCTCATGTTTCCCTCGTCGTATCCACCCATCTCTTCTTTGTTTCTCTAATACCTATTGCAAGGGTTCACGATATATATATATATATATATATATTCAATATTTATTTATTTATTATTCGATATCCAAATAGGTTTACAATAGTGTGCATAATTACAAAAGAATGAATATAGTCACGTCTTTATACAATGTATGTGACTTAAACATTGATGGTATAATTAATAAATTAATACGAACAATATTAAACATTATATACAATAAGGTATATTACAACCATTCCTCCTTGACCTACTTCCATATTCCACATCCTATCCTTTCCTCTACTCAAATATGATGGAGTGTCAACTACATTGACCTAAATCCATATAGAACATGCAAGAGGAAGTGTCATCTATTTTGACCATGCTTCCCCAATAGGAAACTAGAAGTCACCATCACATGTCTAGGGGAGTGTGGCTCCCACGACTTCAAGTTTTGAAAGATAAAGAGTGAGAAATACCTCCACCTCCTTGATACAACAAGGGTGAATAGGATACTGGATGGGAAATATCTCCACCCTTCCTAATAAAAATAGGGTCAACACCCTATATCAAATGATACTATGCAACTACTATTCTTAGAGTCATGTCATCAAACAACCAGTCCAGGAAAGTTTTGCACCCTATCAAAAACACACTTATAATAGAGCATAGAAAGTAAAACTTGCATCTTACGCTATCTTGATGTATACAACATCTAGGCTACCTCATCACTATAGTTATTTGGTCATTACATATCTCGTTGACCTATAGGCTATCTCATTAATACTCATATCCATGCAGATAAATAATAATTTCATATGAGAATCCATATTTCTATTGACATTAAATTAAGAAATGAATGCTTATTTACACCATGCCTCATATCTATTATACATTCACAACATGAGTTTGAGTTGGTATCCATGTACTGAAATTCCGCATTTAAATTTGCATGTTTATACAATTCACATAACTATCATAATCATGAACATATAATGGTAAAAACAATATTATGCAATGCATAAATAGGTCTATATGTACACATCTCAAATATCTATATCAATGTAATGGAACCCAAATTGTTTATAAGAAACGACTAACAAAATATTGTAAACTGAAAGTTCTAATTGCCTAGGGCCAAAATATGGGGCATTACACTAGAAATTAATCTAATAATTTTATTCTTGATGAGAAATATTACATAATTCTTGTTTTTATACATACATAATATACATATTTATATTACAATTTATTAATTTATAATTATAGACATATGACGAAAGTTGACCTTTGCATATCAGATTCTTTTGAGTTTTTGAGATGTCTAATGATAGTATTAATTTTTTTTCTTGGAATCCAATATGAATATTTGCCCATCATAATACCTAAATAGCACCCTACAATTAAATAACCATTCAACTATCAGTTATGAACATAAGGTCATAAATACAAAGGAAAATAATAATTAGCAGTAATGACCAATGATCTTTCATATATGAAAATAACTTTCAAAAAAGTATGGGACATATGTATAATTGGTGAGGTGTGTAATATCAACCAGTTCTTTGTCGATTCACACAAGGGTACATCATCTATATATAGGAACTATTATAGCCTTAATTTCCACCCTACAATGTCAAGAAAGACAGACAAAATATGAATTCTGAGACATACTCTTCTATTCAAGATTCAGTAAACTTTTGAGCCAGGTTGTTGTTCATTATTCCATAAAAGAGAGACATGTCATTAGTTACACCACTAACAATCCATGAACTATTACTAGTTGATAGTATAAAAACGGAGACCACCCATGTAACTTTCTAGATTCAAATATTTTTGAGGTAAGTGAAGGATGAGTTGGGTCCTAGTGCAACGAGCCTTGGAACTCATAACAATAGAGTCAAAATTGGTTTATAGAATATATATAAGCTCCCCCAAGCATCTTCCAAGAATATATAAAAGGAATTACATCCATGGGAAAATGGGGAAGAATTGAATATACCTTTATGTTGTCAAAACAACTAAGAGAGGAAGGCTTATACCCTTGTTCTCTCAAAATAGTCAATGGAGGAAGAATAATTCACATAGATATGATGATATAATTAAGAGGAGCTCTTCCATTCCATATAAGTTTCATTTAGGTTTCCTATCTTAGGCGATAGCTGAGGAAGAAAAAGGAGAAAGGGGAAACAATGAATGCATCAACTGCCAAGCCCTAATATTGGCTCATTACCCCTTAATTGGGACATATTATATTAGTAATGTTATTTCATTTATGTCATATTTAGGCCATTAGTTGTAATTATACATCCTAGTCTCTTATATATACCAAGGAGACATTTTCATTTTGAATCATCTTGTACTTGAACATTTAGGTGGTGTAAAAGGAGGTTGCCCCCTCGAAGAAGCTTATTCTCTGAAATTATCTCTTTTTCAAGGCATTGAGTACCTTTTCTGAGGTTTTTCTATGCTATATTGGTATTTGGTTCTTAACATATGGTATCAGAGCTCAAGGTCTTGGGGTTTCGCTGCTACATATGAGACACCTTGGAATTTGCACTATAACTCTTTTTATACAGTGTTTCAGATGAAATGGATTGGAGGATATTTAGTATACGG
This sequence comes from Picea engelmannii, assembly GCA_009831015.1. Lineage (NCBI taxonomy): Eukaryota > Viridiplantae > Streptophyta > Pinopsida > Pinales > Pinaceae > Picea > Picea engelmannii. Next base: position 921,587 of record ML780898.1, on the reverse strand, counting down.
ATCAAGGTACATTGGGTTCAAAATTCATCTCTTGAGGCCTTATACTTGCGGAGATACAACCTAGACAATATATCATTTTGGAATCATCCTGAAATGAGTCATTGAGACATTTTTGCTATAAAAATTTCTATGTAATGTTTCAGACCTTGAAATTCAAAGGCTATTTACAAAAATTAGTAAGGTATCTGTGGTAAAACTTTTAGCTTCTGGGTCATCATAAATTTGTAGATACACCTTGTGTAAGATAGGGTATCAGAATAGTCCTATTTACTAGTCTCAAGAAGGTGTCCTAGGTAAAACAATCATAAATTCTTCCTAGATTATCCAAATTGAGTGGGACTAGATTCATTGGATCATGGACAGCCTGTAGTATCTCTGGTGCAAGTTTTAGAATTTTATATCAATTATTTTGTGTGGGTCACGCTATACAAGTGAGATCTCCTGGAAAGGACAAAAATTGGCAAGTTGTGGGGAAGTTACCGTAAATTCCACTTGGCACATCCAATTTTGATCAGACTTGTGGCATTGTAGAGAGGAACTATCAGAGAACTACATAAAAGAAAGTTTCATACCCATAAGGGATGAAATTTGGGAGATACAACAGAAGAAATATTGTCTAGCAGAACCCCCTCAAAATCAAGGTTCAAAAGTGATACTTGGCCAACATGCCACCAAAAAAGGGAACTTCTATACCAACTAAGCCACCAAAAAATCCTACTTGGACTCTTGATGAAGGTGAAGAAATGCATAGGGATATAAATGAACTACAAAAGAAGATGGATTCAATGGAAGCTAAGTTGGATACTAAGATGGATTCAATGGAAGCTAAGTTGGATACTAAGATGGATGGTTTAAAAGAGGAGATCATGGAAGTATTGAAAAAATTCGTAACAGAGAAGACACCTGAAAGTGAAAATGCATCCCATGAAATTCATGATGAGGACACAAGGAAGGTGAATCAAGAATGGAGAAACTCCAACTTTGGTTTGAAGAATAACCATGTTTGTAAGATTGACATGAGGAAGTTTGATGGAAAGGACCCAATCACATGGATACTTCAGATGGAGCAATTCTTTGATCTCCATAATGTGCCACATACACAAAAGGTACGAATTGCTTCTTTATATTTAGAACCTAATCAATTTGTAT
>ML780898.1:883544-896413 GCA_009831015.1 Picea engelmannii | reverse complement strand
GATCACTTTCCATTACCATTCATTGATCAGGTGTTAGATAGTTTGTCAGGGAAGAAATTTTTCTCATTTTTAGATGGTTTCAGTGGGTATAACCAGATCAAAATTGCACCCCAAGATCAAGATAAAACCACTTTTACTAGCCCCCGAGGAGCCTTTTCTTATAGAGTTCTCCCATTTGGACTATGTAATGCACCAGCAACCTTCCAAAGAGCAGTTATAGGAATCTTTTCTGATATGCTTAATGACTCTATTTAAATTTTTATGGATGACTTTACTCCTTATGGTGTTTCTTTTCAGGAAGCACTACAAAACCTTGAGAAAGTGCTTAAACGATGCATACAAGCCCAACTTTGCCTAAGTACAGAAAAATGTCATATGATGATGAGTGAAGGAATAGTTCTTGGAAATTTTATCTCATCTCAAGGAATTCAGGTGGATCCATCCAAGATACAAGTCATTAAAGACCTTCCTACTCCCAAAACCCAAACAGAGGTAAGAATTTTTCTAGGACATGCTGGATACTACAGAAGATTTATTAAAAACTTTTCCAAAATAGCTTCTCCCCTGTTTGTGTTACTGATGTAAAATGTTGAATTCAAATGGACTAATTCTTGTCAGGAAGCATTTAATACACTTAAACATCAGTTATCTACAACTCCTATTCTTAGAGGACCTGATTGGACACTTCCCTTTCATATATCCTCGGATGCTTCAGATACTGCAATAGGAGCTGTCTTGGGACAAGAAGAAAATCATCTCCCTTATTCTATTTATTTCATTAGCAAGAATATGACTCCTGTTGAACTCAATTATACAGTTACCGAAAAGGAATTCTTAGCAGTTATCTATGCCTTTAATAAATTTAGACATTACATTACTGGCTACTCTACTCTTGTCCATACTGATCACTCAAATATCAAATATTTAATGAACAAACCTATCACAAATGCTCGAGTCACCAGATGGTTACTATTATTGCAAGAATTTGATATTACAATTGTAGATAGACCAGGGAAAGAAAATGTAGTTACTGATTTCCTTTCTCGGTTAAAACCTGATGATGATACCCTAGTAGATGATTCATTTCCTGATGAATATCTATTTGCAGTATCTACTCACTCACCTTGGTATGTAGACATCGCTAATTATTTGGTTGCAGGGAAGTTACCACCACACTTATCCCACAGAGAGAAAAGAAGAATCATTCAACAAAGTGCTAGGTATAGCTGGATAAGTGGGTATATTTTCCACACAGGACCTGATCAAGAAATGCAAAGGTGCATTAGCGAAGATGAGGTTTATAATCTACTAAAATCTTGTCATGATGGCCCTTGTGGAGGGCATTTTGCTGATAAGAGAAAAACACATAAAATTCTCAGGATGGGGTACTATTGGTCCTCACTTTTCAAAGATGCAAAGAAATATGTCTGGGCCTATGATAGCTGCCAAAGAGTGGGCCAACCTAATCATAGAGATGAAATTCCATTAAACCCCCAGATAGTACTTGAACCATTTGAACCACAAGATGGGCCCTAAATATCTTGTTAAACAAACTTCTCTACACAGATTCTCTGTTGTAGTTCCCTCTGTCATGGTTGTTATGCGAGCTAGGGTGTACAAGTTAAGTTCCTTGTCATAGGCTTCCTTTGCCATGGCTAGCTCTTGCTACATTTTGTCCTTCCAGTCAACAAATCCTTGATACAATTCATCTAATAAATCAAAAAGTCTCTGCCACGACCATTGCAGAACTATTATGGACAGGCATTATATTTTGTTAGAGGTACGAATCAAAAGGTAAATGCAAGGTATGTAAATACAATTAAGCTATAGTTAATGAGAAGATTCCAACTCATCATTACTACTCGTGTAAAATCATTATGACCCACACTTAAAGAGGGGGGAGAAAATATCAAACTTTTTCACACAAATTAATCACCGCCATTCCTATTTACCATCCTTTCGTTTGCTTCACCACCATTTGCATGCTTGCACTCGAAAAACTCACTCTACATAGAAGTTGTTACTCGACTCTTTGACAGAGTATTTTACTGAGCTGTTAGCTATGGGAGGCTCTGTTATACGGTACAAACCCGCCACGACAACCCTGTTAGAGCACTATCTAGAAGCCTATCAAATTTTTTTGCAGGTAGCATGGCTCAGTTATTTTCAGAGACTCCAGTGGTATGATCAACAAAAGGTCCTCCAATTTGCTCAAAATCTCCAGGAAGACCATTCCATTTTTCAAGGGGTTCAGATTTCAGTTACAGAAGAGGATATAGCGCAGGTTTTGGGTCTACCTACCAATGACATTCGCATGTTCAGCTGCAAACATATCATCATGAATGACCAGCAGGATTTCCTGTTGCCAGGGGAACAAATTGAACCTAAAGGCCGGGGTGTCCGACTCAGCGTGTTGCCGCCTCCATGGCCATAAGTTGCAAAATTTTCCAAACACTACCTTACCTGTGAAGGCCGGTACCCGGTAGTCTACTAGCACGATTTTGTCATGTTGTCTCATTTACGGCATAATAGATTGGTGAACATTCTCTATTATTTGCTCAGTTGTCTTAAAAATATGTCGCACTACTGTAAAAAGGCTAAAGATCCCACCCTTTCGCTCACCCATCACTGTCTCGTCCAACTTCTTATCCAAAAGGGTTTTTCCCAACAAAACCCTCCACTAAACAACCCACCTATAGATCCCCAAGAACCCGCTGAAATTCCTAAAAATCTTCAGGAACAGCAACCGCAAAACCCTCCAGATTCTCTAGAAGTACCTAATAGCCCTCCTACAGACCCAATAAGTCCAATTAACCCCCCTACCATACCAAGCCCGCCCCACACTTTACCAGAATCATCCACTTATGCCCTTCATATTCTTGGCGATGATTCTGAACTAGACAATTCTCCCTGTCCCATCATTGAGGAAAAACCCCCACATAAACGAAAGCAAATTCCTTTCTTTCGGCTCTTTTTGCATAGAAAACGAACAAGGGCCTCAACAAGGGCAGCCACTACTACCACTGCCCTAGACCCCCAACCCATCCGACTAATACCTCGTACACCTCTAACCTCCCAAATGCCAAAATCTTTACCTATTCCATCCACGGGCACTGAAACACAAGAACCAGATGCCCATTATGTTGCGACATAATCCGTTTCAAACCTAGTAGCTGAAACACAAGATCCAACTACTCATTCAGTAGCTGAAACACAAGAACCACCTACCCATTTGGTAGCTACTCCACAAGAACCAGCTACTCATTCAGTGGCTGAAACACAAGAACCAGCCATAGCTATCACACAAGAACCAACTACAGCTGAAACACAAGAACCAACTACTAATATTGTCATTGAGACATAGGAATCAGATGCCCAGGGAGTTGCAACATTACTTTCCTTACATCAAGAAGCCGAAACACAAAAATCAGCTGCCGATCCTGTAGTTGCTCCATAAGAACCAGCTAGTGAGGCTATGACTACTACACAAGAACCAATCACTCATCAACCAGAGCCAACAATGGCCTCTGTCTTAGAAGAAAATGAGTTCCTAAGGTCTGAACTGGAAGCCTACAAGCAAGAGCTAGCTATGGAAAAGGAAGCCTATGAGAAGGAACTTAACTTGTACACCCTAACTCACATAGCAACCACGATAGAAGGAACTACAACAGAGAATCCATGCAGAGAATATATGTGCAGTCAATGTGGGGACATCTACTATCAAGCAGGCTACAAATTAATTCAAGTCCCAATGCCAGGAGCTTCCCCCCCACCTTCGACTGTTGCAGTCAAAGAAGAACACCCTGTTGTTACACAAGAACCAGCAGGACCTTCCAAATTAAGACTGAGCCCTAGCCTGCAACAAATGTCAAAACTGAAACCCCTGCTTTTGTTAATAAAGCTATACAAACATTGCCTATTGATGAATCTACCCCTCCCAGCCAGATCAATACCCACACCTTTGTGGAATGAGCAACTCAGACCCTACCCCAGCCTACTACCTGCAATGCTAAAACACAAACTCAGCCATGGGATGAGCAGGCAATAATACAGAAATGGAAAAAAGAGTCTGTTGCTACACACGCCAAAAGCCTGTAGGAACACAGACAAATCTGAATAAATCATACCTACTCAAATTGGGAATCTTTGGAGCAAACACGCCAGGAATCTCGTGCCCTTAAGAAACAAAATAAAGAGCTAAAAGGCAGATTGCTCCTGATATTTGACTTGGCACAAAAGATATTGGCTACAAGGAAACCATCCTACAATTACTCTATGTTCCTAATGGAACGACTTACATGGTTTTAGATCAAATCAGTCAAAGAAGGAAGACCCCATGCAGTATTAAATCCAACAGATTTTATTAAAACCTTTGCAGAAGCCTCTGCTATGGATCGACACCTCCTCTATGAGGCATATTTTCATAATGAGGCCATCCCTGAGAACAGGAAGATTAATCTTAATCCTCTTGTCGATGACATCTAGATTCGGGCACTCACCTCCTTTCTTAACAATCAGATTATATGGCAGGATGACTTCCTAGATGCCAAGCACAATGAGGATAACCGCCTTCTCTGGATAAGGCCAGAGCCACAAAATGTTTCCACCTTTGTTACAAAATATTATCAGTTTTTAAAGAAACCTGGGATGACTCAACACATTCAGCAATTACAGACATCAGTATTTCAAGAGTGTCAACATTTCATTAAATCAACAGAGATTGTTGCCCTATAGGCAAACAACATGTTTTGGCAACAATCTACTGAGAAAAGATAGGAACACAACCCTTTTAGCCCCACTAATCTTGAGATAGCAATTTCTAGGGTACCTAGCTACATCAAGTGTGTTCAGCAATGTGTTGAAAGATGGATAGGGTACCAGTTTCATTTTCCTATCCTCTGGATGCCAGCAGAGAAATATCAAGTCCATTATAAGTTGCCCAAGAAGGCAGCTTATAATGGTTCAAGTACTATCTGGTAGTTTCAAATGGTTCAAGTACTATCTGGGGGTTTAATGGAATTTCATCTCTATGATTAGGTTGGCCGACTGTTTGGCAGCTATCACAGGCCCGGACATATTTCTTTGCATCTTTGAAAAGTGAGGGCCAATAGTACCCCATCCTGAGAATTTTATGTGTTGTTCTCTTATCAGCAAAATGCCCTCCACAAGGGCCATCATGTCAAGATTTTAGTAGATTATAAACCTCATCTTCACTAATGCACCTTCAAATTTCTTGATCAGGTCCTGTGTGGAAAAGACACCCACTTATCTAGCTATACCTAGCACTTTGTTGAATGATTCTTCTTTTCTCTCTGTGGGATAAGTGTGGTGGTAACTTCCCCGCAACCAAATAATTAGCGATGTCTACATACCAAGGTGAGTGAGAAGATACTGCAAATAGATATTCATCAGGAAAGGAATCATCTACTGGGGTATCATCATCGGGTTTTAACCGAGAAAGGAAATCAACAACTACATTTTCTTTCCCTAGTCTATCTACAATTGTAATATCAAATTCTTGCAATAATAGTAACCATCTGGTGACTCGAGCATTTGTGATAGGTTTGTTCATTAAATATTTGATAGTTGAGTGATCAGTATGGACAAGAGTAGAGTAGCCACCAATGTAATGTCTAAATTTATTAATAGCATAGATAACTGCTAAGAATTCCTTTTCGATATCTGTATAATTGAGTTCAGCAGGAGTCATATTCTTGCTAATGAAATAAAGAGCACAAGGGATATGATTTTCTTCTTGTCCCAAGACAACTCCTATTGCAGTATCTGAAGCATCCGAGGATATATGAAAGGGAAGTGTCCAATCAGGTACTCTAAGAATAGGAGCTGTAGATAAATGATGTTTAAGTGTATTAAATGCTTCCTGGAAAGAATTAGTCCATTTGAATTCAACATTTTTCATCAATAACACAAATAGGGGAGAAGCTATTTTGGAAACGTTTTTAATAAATCTTCTGTAGTATCCAGCATGTCCTAGAAAACGTCTTACCTCTGTTTGGGTTTTAGGAGTAGGAAGGTCTTTAATGACTTGTATCTTGGATGGATCCACTTGAATTCCTTGAGATGAGATAAAATGTCCAAGCACTATTCCTTCACTCATCATCATATGACATTTTTCTGTACTTGGGGAAATTTGGGCTTGTATTCATTGTTTAAGCACTTTCTCAAGGTTTTGTAGTGCTTCCTGAAAAGAAACACCATAAGGAGTAAAGTCATCCATAAAAATTTCCATAGAGTCATTAAGCATATCAGAAAAGATTCCTATAACTGCTCTTTGGAATGTTGTTGGTGCATTACATAGTGCAAATGGGATAACTCTAGAAGCAAAGGTTCCCCAGGGGCTAGTAAAAGTGGTTTTATCTTGATCTTGGGGTGCAATTTTGATCTGGTTATACCCACTGAAACCATCTAAAAATGAGAAAAATTTCATCCCTAACAAACTGTCTAACACCTGATCAATGAATGGTAATGGAAAGTGATCTTTTTGAGTAGGTTTATTTAAGGCTCTATAATCCACACATACTCTCCATTAGTTGTTTTTCTTAGGAACTATTACCAAAGGGGAAACCCATTCACTATTTGATATACGATATATAAACCCTGCATCAAGCAATTTTTGAAGTTATTCTTTAAGGATTTCTCTCAAATTAGGATTCATTCGTCATTGAGATTGGCAGATCGGTCGACAATCTTCCTTAATATATATTCGATGAGTACATAATTCGGGAGAGATTCCTTTCATATCTGTATAGTCCCATGCGAATGCTTCTTTATTTTCCAGAAGTAACTTCATTAATTGTTGTGTTTCAACATCTGTCAAGTTAGGGTTTATGTTCAGTGTTTTCCCAGGTTCAATCTCTACTGGTATGCTTTTAGAAGAGATGGTGGCATATGTTTGAGGTGGGTTTTTAGAGTTAAGGTTTTCCTAATTATCTGACTCCAATAGTGCATCTAGTTGGTTGTAAGTTTCTGGAGTCACAGAGGAGGGTTAACAAATAAAATTATTAATTACTTCATCCTTAGTGGCATCTTTAAGGCTTAAAACGTGTCTGATAGTCAAGATGGGTTGAGTAAGTTCAGCAGTAAAGTCTACCCATACCGAATTATCATTATTAAGAAAGGGTGTAGCATGAGGGTAGAGGGTAAGCTATTTAGTTTCGTAACCGTTAGAAATTGTCATTGAACCTGATCTACAGCTGATAAAGGCATTTGTTGTGGCTAGCCAAGGCCTGCCCAAAATTAGAGGGTGGCCCCCCAACTTTGTTTTAGGTTGTAGTACCACAAAGTCAACTGGATAATTCCAGGATTCCACTGAGATAATTAGGTCTTCAATGACTCCCTCTGGTTTAATTGTGGATCGGTCAACTAATTCTAGGATAGTTGGGGTGCCTCTGGTTTCATTTTGCAATTGTAACAGTTGTGAGGTTTCCAGAGTCATAATATTGATGGCGACACCTAAGTCTACAAGGACTCGAGGGATTATCATTTTTCCAATTTGTACTGAGACAGTAGGGTGGACGGGATCACCATATTTAACTTGGGGGGTTTACTTGAAATTAGTGTAGACAAATCACCCATAACATGGACTGTGAGGGGATCCTTAATTTTCCTACCAGGCTTCTTAACATAAATATCTCGCATTGTCCTGGCATAGATTGGTACATCTCGGAGTGCTTGTAGTAGAGGAATTTTGACATAAAGATTTTGTAATTCCCCTAGAGGATTGAAAGCCAGTGGCTCAGACATTTTAGTCAAAGCTAAACGCTCAGGAAATGGTGGTTTTGTTGTTTCAGCAGCATTGTTAGAGGATGATTGTACCTCTTTAGCTACATCATGCTCTTTTGTTTCCTCTTTATCAGAAGAGGTAACATTAGCTATGATAGGTTCTACTATTCTCCTAGATCGTAAATGATTATCATTGCATTGCGCAGGGAGAACAGAAAATGTAGGTTGGTTATGAATATCAATGCACTGCACAGCTTTATTATTGGGGTTAGGGTTAGGTTGTACAGGTAGCTGGGGTCTCATCATTTGATTGTTTGGTGGAGTACCTGATGGTAAGGAGAGTGGGATAAGAAATTGTGATTGAGGTAATTGATTTGGGAAGGGGGGTTGTTGTCCTCTCCAATTTGGATTCCATTGGTTTTGATACGGTTGTTGTTGTTGTGGAGGCCAAGGAGTCCACATTGATGGATCAACAAAGGGTGGGTTTGTTTGTTGCATGGGTGGGAAATTCATTTGATTTAGATATTGCATTTGATTATATGGAGGGTAACTCATTTGATTGAAATAAGGATAGTTACTCCAACGATTAGAAGATGTAAATGGCATATTAGGATTCATACCTTGTCCCTGCGGTTACCATTGTCTTCTCTGTGTCAGCAGATAGAAAGCTTCAGCTTCTTCATCAGTTGGTTGTAATGCTGCCTTGATTCCTGGTAGAGAAGGACATTGTTGAGTCTCATGATCTTTATCACAGATGGTGTAGATTGGATTTTTATCCAATGGACATTCCCTTCGTGGGTGCTTGTCTCTGCATTTAGAACAAAAAATGGACAGAGTTGCTTCTGCTTCTGCTTGCTTCTTTTGAATCTGCAGGGTGTCAATTTGCGAGGCAAAAGAGCTTAACATTTCAGTCTTAAAACCTTCAAGTAAATTACATATCTCGGCCCTTGTTTCTCCCCCACTGGCTGATTTTTGGACTCTTGAAAATGTGGTGTCCCTGCTATTTGATCTATTTCTTGAAGCTCCTCTTGAACATCTTTTACATAGGCTAACAGTTTCATCGTATGATTCCTTAGATATGTCCCCTTTTCCAAGCATATTCAACATATCTAGACAGTCATCCCTTACTCCTTTTAATAATACAGTTTTAAGAATATCTTTACTTACATTGGGGTGACTGGATCTTTGTAGATTATACTGTAGCCTTTCTACAAAATCCTCAAGATTTTCGTCCTCTTTCTGCATCATCTTAAATAGTTCCTCCCATTTTTCTCTTGTTCGGCAATAGTCCTGGTATTTATTCAGAAATTTCTGTTTCATTTGATCCCATGTTGTGATTACATGGCCTCCAAGACTCATGAACCATCTTAGTGCATTTCCTTTCAATGTTGTTAGAAATAGCTTTAATTTTTTAGCATTGGAAATGTAATCATAACTTCTGCATAATATATCAAACTCAAAAAGGAATTCATCAGGATCCTCTGAAGACAAACCATGAAAGTTAGGTAGTGCTGAGAGTGGAATTTTCTTCATGGGGGCTACCCCTCTAGAAATATCACCAATAGGAAATCCTAATGTGGAGAAAGAGTTTTCATCATTTACCTCTCCTTCAGGACCTACCTGTTCTTCATGATGCAATTATTCATTGTATTCATCCATGTTTTCCTCTGTCTGCTCCCCTGCTGCGCTTGCTCTATCCTCAATGTTTCCTACTGGTTTCTTGACTGTCTCAGGACTCCAAACTTCTTTCCCCATTTCAAAGTTGTCTTGAAATGAAGGTTGGGATTTTTGTTTTTGAGTGTTTGGTCGTTGAGCAACAAATTCAAACTTTGATATAATCTCGTCAATATAAGTCTTTCTTCCTCCTCTTCCTCTGCCCCTGCCACCTATAGGGTCGGTGTCTTTGGGGTCTCCACGTCCGCTCATGCAATCTTTGTATCTGAAAAATCATAAGTGCTTTTGAAATCTATAATTACCTTCCCCGGCAACGACGCCAAAATGTTGGTCACTATAATTGCTTATTTAACTAAACAATCAAGTGCTACATAAATTTTCAACCCAGGGAAGTCTGTTTATTCCAAAGATAATCATGCACTATATATGCTCAATCTCAAAAGCAACCTAGAGTTGTAGTAAAAACATATTAATCACACTTTGCCTTGAACAAACTAAAGTTCTAACTTGAATTACAGGAAAGCAACCTACCTATTGCAGAGCTCAAAGTTTGAAGAAATGATTAATTGAAGAATCTTGGATTACATTAAAATAACAACAAGATATTGCAACAGGAAAGACCAACTAGTCTATAACGAGAGAAAAGGACCCTATTCCCAAAGCAGGAATCTTCAGCACCTGTTTCTGATTATCACACTTCATGAACTCATTGCTTAGCTGAAATAATTGACACACACTGAAGGCTAACTATCTCTAGAAAGAAAACAGGACCCTATTCCCTAAGCAGGAAACTTCAGCCCTAGTTTCTGATTAGCACACCTTCATGAATTCATTAAAATAATTGACATGCACTGAAGGCTAACTATCTCTAACAGAGAACAAGACCCTATTCCCGAAGAAGGAATCTTCAGCACATGTCCCTGATTACCAAGCTTTCATAAATTCACCAAGTATGATTACTAACTAGAATGATTAACAGTTACCCAAGCATGAATAGTATGAAAACAATGTAACAATCGGTAAAGCATAGTTTCAACAAGACAGATTTCAGTAAAGTAGTGTTTCAGCAAAACAGAGTTCAATAAAGTAGTGTTTCAGCAAAACAGAATTTAATCAAGTCATAAACAGAAATAACACTAACACTCTACAAAGCTAATGGGTGAATCTTGTGAAGAAGGTGGGCCCTCCCTTCTCACAAGATTCCCCTGAAACGAAAGGAGCTAGAGGAAAAAGCTCAGAAAAATATTTTATTCATCTGTCAACTGTGTTACATTACAATCTGAAATGAAAAACGTCCCTCTCTCTGTGAAATCCTTTCCTAGCAAAAAAAAGGAAGATGATCTCGAATGATGATTTCTTCTTATTTAAAGAGGAGAATCCCTTCGATACAATTCAATCAACTAATTACAGGTGTACATCTGAGTCCTATTCTTAGTCAGATCGACTTTCTAAACTAGAATAGGATATCCTAGTCTCCCGCAACAGAATGCTATTACAAGTGCTGAGTGAGGTGTTGTTGTTGCGGCTGGAGTAACAACTTCTTTATTTGTCTCTTGTTACTGTTGTTGTATGTTGTTTCAGCATCGCAAATCGCAGGCTGTTTCAGCCACATGATTTGCGTTCTGACTGTTTCATCACTTCTCAGGCAGCAGCGATGGTTGATGCTAGCTCAAGGTGCGGCTGTTGTAGTCAATTTGTGTGAGTTGTTGTTTCAGCATCGTTGACCACAGACTGTGTAACAACCTCTTCTGTGTTTCATCATCGTTGACCATGGACTGTGTAACAACTTCTTCTATATGAGTTGTTGTTTCATCATTGTAGACCATGAAGAGTGTAACAACTTCTGTGAGTTGTTGTTTCAGCATCGTAGTCCACAGACTGTTTCAGCCACAGGGTTTACGTGCTTCAACTATTTCAGCAACAGGCCTTAATGTTAATCGGCAGTTCGAACTGTTTCAGCACTTATACATTTCTGATCAATGGTTAAGTACGAGAGTAATGTAAAATTATATGGAAAACGAATTAAACATATAGTAAAGAGAAGAGAGTTATATACCTTTGGAAAGATAGGGTAAGGTGATAATGTGAGTTTAAAAGTGAGTGAAACAAGGTGTAAAGGTAGCAAAAAGTGTGGGCAAAAAGGTACATTGTATGGTCCTAACACACACTAGATCAATACAATTACATCATTTGCAATATTAGGAATATCGTTTGTTTCTATCTCATAGGAATTTTACATTCTGTTAGCACTTTGTAATTTTCCCAAGGCCGAGAGGCAGTCACAGAGGCAACATCAAAACCACTTCGAGTCTTGGATCTAGCCCTCCAAGACCTAGAGAGGGATCTCTCTGTCTGATATAGCTTTGTTTGAAGAGGTATTAGGCTAGTTATGAAGAACATGGGTTGGGGTTTTTAAATGGTTGTTTTGGAACAGCAAGGAGGGCCATTGGGCAAATGGGGTCTGCACTTGAATATGTGATTAATTCTTAGATTTGGACAAAGCTCTTACACAAGGCAAGGTAGCGGCAATATTGGATCGAATTGAGTTTTAAAAGAAGAAATAAGGGAGGAAAAAACCAAGCCAAGGAGCAGCTAAGAATTCCTTGACTGAACTCTTTAGATGAATAACATAAAGATTGTCAAAAGGATAGATGCAGAGTATCTGATGATAAATTCTGCTCTGTTTACTTACTTCTGACAATAAGAACTGAAAAAACAATGGAAAGATGACAGGAAAACACTTTAACAGAGGAAAAACACCACCAATACATCCACACAAGAATCATGTAGCAAAAATAACATGTCCATCACTGATTGATCATTCAAAAAATACATAAAGAAGATTTTATGGCCAAGCACAGCCCACAGTCCAGCCAGGAACCTCACAGGTTGAACCCTTTTACATTAAAATCATCTAAATAAATAAGATAGATCATCCCAATAAGTTTCTGAAGTCATTTTAACTGCCTCGGCCAAAAAAAGCCACCACTCTCACAAAATTTGGAGCTTTCTGCCATGAAAGATGGACCGGTTTTTTGCGAAAAAAGGGGTCCGATAAGATGTGATTTTATATTCAATGATGCCACCTGGGAGGAAAATAAAAGAGGTTATTGCATATGGGCATGTTCTGGAGAAAAACCTCCTTTGGTTTCACTAAATTCATCCCCAGCTGGCCATAACAGCTCCTGCAAGATTGGGACTGAAACGGAAAATTGAAAATCTGGAAAAATAGGCCTCGAAGATGTCTTCGATTCTCCCTGCTCGTAACTCCTCTGAAAAAACTGAGAGATATTTTTGTTCTTCAGCCCGTGATGAGAAAAAACCTCTCTTGGAGTTTTAAAATACATCTCCATTTTCCCAAAAATTGATTTGAAAGAGGACGTGGTAAAACAGGCAAAACTTAGGCAAAAGTGGGAAAAGTGGTTTTTTCGGTGAAAAGCGGTATTCCGGAC
>ML780898.1:858624-878504 GCA_009831015.1 Picea engelmannii | reverse complement strand
GTTCAGATGTGCAAGATTATTATTTCAAATTCCGGACCCCCCCCCTCTCGTTAAATTCCGAAAGGTGAGGGGGGGTACGGAATTTATGTTATCCGTTGATTAAAAGCATGGCATATGATGGAGGGGTGTTGGTTGTTAAATGTGAGCGGGATTTTTGTAAGTGGAGTGTGACGTGAGCTGGGGGATGAGTGGAGGGTGACGTGAGGGGGTTGAGTGGAGTGTTGAGTTTTGGTGGGAGTGGAGGGTGATGTAGGGGTGAGGTGTGAGGGGGGTCAGTGGAGTGTGAGGTGGGGTAGGTGGGAGTGACGTGAGGTAGGTGGGGATGGGTAGACTTAGGATTATTAAATTTTTGTTTATATTTGTTTTTTAATATTTTTTAATATGTTTTTTATGTGTTACGTTGGTTTTTGTATTTTGTTTTATTGTTTTATGTTTTTCTATGTTTTAATTTGTTTTGTTTTGTTTATTTTTATGTTATTATGTTTTTATATTATAATGTTTTATTTTATATATTTTTGTTTTTATGTATATTTTGTTTTTAATTTTTTATTTGTTTTATTACTTTCTTTTTTTCTTTTTTTTTAATATTTAACTAATCCTAATTACTAACCTAGTTACTAACTTAGGTTTTTAACTTAATTAATAATTAATTAATGATTAATTAATTATTAAATAGTTATTTATTTATTAGTTCAACCTATCTTAACTATACTAACCTTACTTATTTAATCTAACTAACTGGGATTATTAACTTAATGTTTTATCCTAAGTACATTTATTCAGGGATAGAAGGCGGGTGAGGCGAATTCCATGGGTTGAAAAGACAAGGGAGTGAAGGCGCAACGGAGGATGAAAGATGCAATAGAATGATGGAGGATCGGGTGAAAAGGATGGAGGGGGGAAACGAGATCAACTGAGCCAGACTTCGTCATCACGAGGAAAAACGCCAAATCAACAATCGAAGAATCGATTCGCCTATAATTATAGGACCCCAACACATTCAACCTAACTTTTGCTAGATACCTTGATTTTTTCTCATGGCTCACAAGGTTTGACTAGGCTCACAGAGGTTGTATGTTCCCCGTGACTTTTGCACTAGTTTTTCTATGCTTACAGAGGTTGTGCGTTCCCCCTGATGTTTTCACTAGATTGTCTATGCTCACAGAGGTTGTACGTTCCCCCTGACTTTTGCATTAGACTCACATAGTGTCTCATTCATCCTGACTTTTGGTTTGACTCACAAAGGTTGTATGTTCCCCCTGGATTTTTTCAATACCTCACATGACTGGTCGATTCTCCAAATCTCCCTCGCTAGCCTCAAGGTGGCCCATATGGCCTCTCATTGGAGGGTGATTGTCAATGCTTCCAAATTTAACACTCCCTCTCAGCGAGGGAGTCATTCTCAGCCACACCAAGCTTGCCTCTCAGTTGCACAAACTATCTCGAGGTCAAAGGCTTGGTCAGGATATCAGCTACCTGCTCGCTCATAGCTATGCACTGTAACTTTACAGTTTTTCTCTTGACCAAGTCTCGGATGTAGTGGTACCTCATGTCAATATGTTTTGACTTGTCGTGAAATATTGGGTTCTCTGTCAATTTTATACAACTTTTGTTATCACAGTGAACCACCGTCATCTTGAGCTTGTCACCAAACAACCCAGAAACCAATTTTCTGAGCCACACTACTTCCTTGGTAGCATCACTTGTTGCAATGTACTCAACATCTGCTGTACTCTGTGCAATCGATCCCTGCTTTCAACTTGACCAAGAGATCATAGGGGATCCTAAACTGAAGCAGTATCCAGAAGTACTCTTCTGATACATTGGGCTTCTTGCCCAGTTAGCATCTGCATACCCATGCATAAATAAACCACCATTGGATGTATATCTTAGACCATAAGTAATGGTTCCTCTGAGATATACCAAGATGTGCTTTGTTCCCACCCAGTGTCTCTGTCTCGGTTCAGTCATGAACTGACTCATTGCAATCACTACATATCCTATATCTGGCCTAGTGTGGATCATGTACATCAATGATCCAATCAACTACCTATACATGGTGGGATCCACCAATTCTAAACCTGTATCAGAATCATGCAACTTCTTCAGGTTGGTAACCATCAGAGTAGACATAGATTTGCAATCCATCATACCAAACCTATTTAGTACATCCATTGTGTATTTTCCTTGTGCCAAAAATATCTCGCCCTGTCTTTGCCACACTTCCAATCCTAGGAAGTAATGCATCAAGCCTACATATTTCATCTCGAATTCTGATTTTATCTCCCTCTTACACGAGGCTATTAGCCCTTCATTTCCTATTAGAGAGAGATCATCAACATAAAGGTTTAGTATAACAGCTTGGTTACTTCTTACCTTGAAGTATAGATTTGCATCAGCATCACTTTTCTGAAAGTCCAAGATTTTAGGAAAGCCATCAATCCTATCATACCAAACTCTGGGAGCCTTCTTAAGACCATACAAGGCCTTCCTTAGCTTGCATACATGAGTGCCTTTGTTATGCAGTATAAAACCATCTGGTTGTTCCACAAAGACCTCATGTTCAATCTTTCCATTCAAGATTTTTTTTTTTACATCCATCTGATGTAGATTCCAACCAAGTACAGAAGCTAAAGAAATAATAGCTCGAATGGAGGTATACCTGGCTACAGGAGAAAAAGTCTCTTCGTAGTTGATTCCTTCTTTCTATGTGAAGCCTCTAGATACAAATCTTTCTTTGAACTTTTCCACACTTCTATCAGCTGCATGTTTGATCTTATAGATCCATTTCGAAGAAACCACTGATTTGTCTTTTGGCCTTGGCACAATGTCCCAAACATTGTTCTTTATAATAGACATGTATTCCTCAAGCACGACATCCTTCCATACTTGTAATTTATCTTCTTCTTCAAATGAAGAAGGTTCAACATCACTGATGTTTTTCATCAGTGCAACATAGCCTCCAAACCTATGAGGCCTCTTCCTTTCCCTGAAAGTTCCTTTGGGAGAAGTTATCCTTTCTGCTTCCTACACTATTTATTTAAGCCACCCTGGCTTCCTTTTGGCTAGAGGTTCTTCAAGAGTTCTTTCTAAAACTTCAACAGGTTCTAGGGGCTCATTACTTGGCCCTTCATTAGGTTGCTCCCTCTGATCATCTGAATCCTTATTTTCAGAAGAGGGTGAAGCTGGCTAAAATGCTTCTGAATCCTACTGAAGCTCTCTGGACATCTTAAATGTGGCTTCCTCATGGAAAGTCACATCTCTGCTTACCTCTATTTTCCTCTGACCTGGTACATAAATCCTATAATCCTTGGAGTTCTCACTGTACCCCACAAAAACCCCTTTCTTTCTTGAGGGTTCCATCTTTGTCATATTTTCCTTAGGGACATGAATATACACAGGACATCCAAATATCCTTATATGCCCTACTTCAGTTTTGATCCTTGAGAAGACTTCTTCAGAAGGCTTTTCCTTCAAAATAGTATGTGGACACCTGTTATGAATATACACAGCAGTGGAGGTAGCTTCTTTCCAGAAAGAATTTGGCAGATCCTGGTCAAACATCATTGCTTTCACTGCCTCACAAATAGTCTTGTTTTTCCTCTCAGCAACACCATTTTGCTGAGGGTTATAAGGCATGGTAAATTGTCTCTTGATTCCTGTTAACTTGCATAAATCCTCAAACTGGAGAGATTCAAACTCTCCTCCATTGTCTATTCTAAGGATTATGATGTGTTTCCCTATCTAGTTTTCAATAAAGGCTTGATACTCTTTGAATTTATCAAATGTGTCACTTTTATCTTTAAGAAAATATATCCAACATTTTCTTGAGTAATAATCAATAAAAATGACATAATACAAACAACCATTGAGTGAGGGATATGACATGGGACCACTTACATCAGAATGAACCAGATCTAAGATGCCCTGAGCTCTATTGTCACTACTAGGAAATGCTTTCCTTATATTTTTACCTAGCATGCATCCCTTACAAATTTCATTTTTACTAAGAGAAATAGAGGGCATGCCACATACCATGTTCTGTATATCTGGAAGAGATTTGTAATGAAGATGTCCAAGTCTTTTGTGCCACAAATCGTTAGAGCTAGTCGCATCATGAGCCAAAGTCTGAAGTGACTGTCCTGACATGACGTGCAGTCCTCCACTGTGAGTTCCAATGGGTTATGTTGTGCTTAAGTGGATACCTTTAGCCCATAGTAGTGCCTTCCTATCCTTGAAGATCACCCAATATCCCTTTTCCTCAAGGGTTGCAACTGATGGTAGATTCTTCTTGAGCCCCGGAACATATAATACTTCATCAACATGAAGTCTAGCCCTAGATTCCAATCTGAAGGAGATAGAGCCTACTCCCTCTATATTGTAACATTTTTCATCCCCAAGCTCGACTTGCTCTGCAAAATATTTTAACTCGAAATATGAGAGGATCTCCTTGTACCCTGTCATGTACTTTGATGCACCACTATCTACTAACCAAGTTTTCAGCCCCGTGAAAACTGAAGTGATAAGGCAAAAACTAAGTAATATTCTTTTCTATTTTCTTTCTGATTAGAAGGACTTTTCTGATTTCTTTTAGTTTTGTCATCCTCAATAGTTGAGGAACGATGCTTCCCTTTCCTTAGATATTTCTTTCTAAACCAACAATCTTTAGCAAAATGACCCAACTTATTACAACTAAAGAATTTAATATTAGATGTATCAATATTCTTGCCTTTGAATGTACCTTTGGTGTTTGACTGCCTCTAAGAGCCTTTCTGGAAAGTGCCTTTCTTCTTTCCCTTGAATCTTGATGCTAAAGCTAAGTGATCTTCTTTCGTTGGCTCACTCCTGGTAGCTGTGCAACTCTCCTCCTAGAGTCAATCATTCCATAACCTCTCAAACATGGGTTGAATATCTCTCCCAATTACACTAGATAGGAAGGTCTCCCATGAAGAAGGAAGACCATAAAAAATGGACTACATTAAATGATTATCATCCACTGTCACCGCTATGACCAAAATCTAATGATGCAGGAGCAACTCAAGCGAGCCAGCACGGAGGCAAAATACAGTTGGACAAGCGCCCAGCACAAATTTTGAAATTATCTTGAAGTTGATGCGTAATCTTAAATAAGATAATTAAGAAGGAGCACACTTGTAAAATGTAAATGGACCTTGAGCGGTCCGCTCTCGTCCTTAGTAGATAGAAGGCATTTATGGTAGTTAATGTAAGTAGATAGAATTCAATTCTAGATTAGACAGTTTTAGAATGAGAGAGGGAAACAAGATATAGACACCCTCATTGTGTATTGTATGATTATTATGAGGATTCTGAAGAGCATAGAGGAGAAGCAGAGAGAGTTGTGTAGCAGACTCCATGTACAGAAGTTCTGAATTAATACAAGAAAGTTGTGATTCAGACTCATGGTGTTCATATATTCTTTGTGTATGCATCTTTGAATGTTATGCTCATGAATAATTTACTCTTTCTGTCATGAAATTTCTTTTATGCTATGTATGAATGATTTCTTGTTGAATGTCTGAAATCTAAGAGAGAGAGTAAGAGAAATGAGTTTCAATTGTTTCTCTATCTGAGCAAGGGTTCCTGCAAGGAGTTCAGTTGAATTATCTGCAAGGAGTGTATCGAAAAAGTGTTCAGAGGTTTGTCTCTGAAATCTCAGGAGAGATATCCTTTATTCTCATTCACTCAGAAGTGCAGTTAGGCACAGGAGCCATGCAAGGAGTGCACAGGCTGAGTAAAGTCTCAGAGTTGCGGACCTGAGTGAAGTATTGAGAGACTGCTACTACAGGTGTGCACAGAGTCGAAGGGAGTCAAGCACTTGAAAGTGTCTGAAGGTCTAGCAAAAGGAGTGTGAGCAGGATCTTTTTCTGAAAGGCTCAGAGTTGGAGAAATCACAGAAGGATTTGGACCTTTGAAGGAGTCGAAGGAAGGAAAGAGGCCAAGCACCTTGAAAGTTCGAAGGAAGATGTAGTGACGAGGGACCGCAGGAGGATGAGTTCCGCGGAGAGAGACACCTTGTTTAGTTTGTGCAGAGATTCTCAGAGGAAAGAACGGATGGTCAGAATTCTATGTGGAGAATTCATGAAGTCCCGTGAGCCGTTAGATCTCACGGAGGAGTAGGGAAGTTACAACGAGTGCTTCAAAAGGTTCTAAGCTGAGGAGGAGTAGAGCCATAGATCCAAGTCAGTCAGGAGTCGTTGGATCACTCGTGATTTTGCCTATTGGGATTTCGTGAGTGGAAGGGTCAAAGAATTGGTATCAAAGTTCACTAAATCATGAAATGAAAAGTCGTGAAGAGTTAAAATTACAGTGTGGGGCTAGAGGAGTCAGCGAGGTGGACATGTGGCGCACTATTAACATAGAAGTCAACTGTGTTGACCATTTAAGAGTTTCGTGAGTCGAAGTCCTGAAAGCCTAGCAACAGGACTCGCGAAGTACAAAGTCTCAAAATAGAAGAAAGTCTAGTTGTGGGGCCATCACCAAGAAACATGTCGAAGTCTGACATTTTGAGATTTCAGGGAATACGACATCTGGATTTTGAGGTTTGTGGAGCAGAGTTGCATGTCATCGCAACTCGCAAACTCGCAAAAGCCGAAAAACCGAAGTTGACTGTTTCGAAAGTTTGGGATTTGGGGGTCGTAGTGAGAAGGTGCTCGACCATAGGATTCACGATATCACGAAGTCCAATTTCCCGAAGCATGAGGGAGGAATCTCACAGGGTTTCACTGTGGGTGCAGATTTCCTGAAAGGGAAATAGAAGAGCGGTTGTGGAGAGCTCTTTGGGCCAGTGAAGAAAGAAAGATCCTGTTGGTGTGGACCTTCCGACCTGCAGGTTGAGGAGGGTGGCTACATATGTTATCACCCTATAAGTTATAGGATCAACTGGTGACTGGGATATTATCTGTCTCTAGTCTTTTTTGTTGACAAATGATTTTTCATTCTACAAATAATTTGAAAAGGAAAAAGAAAGAAAAGAAAAAGAAAAAGAAAAGAAAAGAAAAAAGAAAGAAAAAGAAAAAGAAAAGAAAAGAGGGCACAAAAGAATTGCAATAAAAGCCCCATGCAATAATAGTAACTTGGTCCATACCTTTCAAGCATGGCCAAGTTCTTTTTAAATTTATGTTGATAGGATTAGTGAATGAGTTTGGCTAAATAGTTTAATCTTAGCTAAAGTATATAGGTTAGATTAGTGAATAAATCTGGCCAGACTGTCTAATCTTGGTCAGATAACCCTAGGGTAGAGTAAATTCTTAACCCAACAGTCTAATCTGGGTTAATTGTCGTAGGAAGCTAGGTTAGAAGATAGGCTACTTGCTTTATTGCTTTATTTTCAATAAGAACCAGTTTGATGATCAATGGGGCACCATGTTTCAGATGTTTAAAAGTGGTGTTGGCCAAGCCCCATGGTGGTGTCTACTTGAAAAACCTTGGAAAAACCCATAAAATGCATTTATCCTAAGTTATCCCCCACGCATGTGTTTTCAGCTCCTTATTTATGCTCCTTGCACATATCAATGGTCCTGATCGTGGCGCCCAGATCTACGGTGAAAATATTTTTCCGAACCCCCCCCCGACCGTTCTACCTTTAACGGATTGGGGGGGAGGGGGTCCGGAATTGCTGTTAAGACCCGCGCACATCTGGACGGCCTAGGATCGAGCGTGCAGATCTACGGTCAACATTGGATTCTAGACCCCCCAGTCCATTCTGCCTTTAACCGAGAGGGGGGGGGGGTCCGGAATGAGTGATAAAAAGCATGCAAAGATCTATGGCCATGAAACAAGTGCTCAGACCAATGGCTCAAAATGTTTTTAGGACCCCCCCGAATGATCTTCTTTTAACCGAGGGGGGGGTCCAGAATGGAATCTTCTCTCTGGCGGGCCCCTCTTTATATGTGGCGTCAATTTAATGGTCCCGAGTTCCATCACTGCCTACTGTCTGACATACATTCGTCACATCTTGACGTCACTGTCCACCTTTCTGAAAAGGGTCATGTCCCATAAACTTATGTCAGTCCTTTCCCCTTATTCGCTCGCGGCAAGCCCCATCACCATGACTTTTATCCCAATCGATTTCCGCCACGTCACTTGTCCGTATTCCCTCAGTTACCATCACCTACCATCTCACATCCCAAATGATCTGTTGGCCATTTATTACTGGATAACCTATCCATTATCCAGCTGACCTGTCTCTCGCGCCCAACGGACACCCGTTCACTCAAAACTACCCTCATTCTCCCTTTTCTCACCATTTACCACTCATCGCACCAGAGAGTTTTTTTTTTACATCGTTGACTCCTCTGTTACACTCAGTTTCCCTCATCCACAGTCAGTCGCCCCCACTTACGTTGTTTTTCCTGCAGGTACTGATTGCAAAAATGGCGCCAAAGTCCAAACAAGCAGAAGGAGAGGAGAATCCATTTCTCCCACCTCCTGTTGACCTTGACAGGATCCCACTGGTCTACAAAGACCGATTAATCATAGATACAAAGTGCGATTTTGATTTCGCAGACCTTCAGTCATGGATCAAGGAGGTATTCCTGGACCAAAGCAATGAAATCGGACTCTGGGAGTCCAATTTACCCATTTACCTGTTCCCTCAAATTCATCCTTTTCCAGAGTTTACCCTCAAGTTCCAAGCTCACTACATTCCTGAGCAAAGAGTCGTCGTCTCCTCGTCCATATAGATTCTTTTCCTTGTCACACCCGAATCTATTGACCAGATGATGCAAATTCCCCAAGCCGACTCTGTGTCACCCTTCAACCTGTAAATTCTTACAGAGTTGTACCATAAAATGACCTTCCCCCAAAGAGATCAAATATTTGAGCTTTTCCTTCGCCCATCTGCTCAATTCCCCTCCACAAATCCTCTGTATCCTTCCTCCATGTTCTCGACTAAAGGAAACCAGATCATTTCATCTCTTTGTACCTTGTTAGGATACTATTCTGATCAGTGGGTAGATGAACCCATTCTGGGTTTTCTATCCATCTTCTCTACCAATGAAAATCCCACAACCCAGTTTGATTTCAGCACTTTTCTGTCGGACAATATTCATGAACAGTTCATGAATTTTTCCACGGAAGGCATGTTCAGATACTCATCCATATTGGCATACTTGTTCATCTTCTTCCAAGCGGACAAATTAGGTTTTTCCATGTAGAAGATGGATGGAGATGGCAGACCCCAGGCAGTGACAGCATGGACCTCCTTACTCAAGCACAACTCCACAGATTTCAGTTTCAAAGAGTTCATTGATCAGTTCTACCACCCTGTGGTAAGTATGCTAGGCGGCAGACCCGAGCCTCGGATAAATGATTAAGTTCAAAGGATCCTACATCTGTTGGATAACACAAAGATGGGGTACTAGTATTTGTATCGAGATTACACCGAGATCAGAGTATACAGGTGTGAGTTGGCACCGTATAAGATGCCCAAGTATCTCCCTATCAGAATTTTTGCTTTGGAATACATAAGGTAGATAATAAATTTCGATGATATCCATTTTGTGTCACTGAAGAAAAAGAAGTAGCTTAGAATCAAGGGGCAGATTGGCTCCTTCATCTGCAACAATCGTGGCGCTGGGGAGGAAGCAGACAGGATGCTGAGGGAAATGAAGTTCTCCATGAGCTTCCCATGGCATTATGATCCATGTGGGATCATCTCAGAGATGACAGTGAAGAACAAAAACATCCCTTATGTTCATGAGTCCAGGCCTGAAGTTGAGAAGTTCGCAAATCAGACAGCCTGGGAGCCTAACACATTGATCGAATTAGAATAGCAGGATCCCCCGACCACTGTGTCACAAACAACCATGCCACAGGTCCCAAAAGAGAAAATGCCTAGGCAAGAGTTATCTCCACCTATCACAGAAGTGTCTTCAGAAGAATTCCAGCTGCATACCAAGAGGCCTAAGACTACTTCAGTCCCTGGCCCAATCGGAGAAAAAGAAGCCCCGTCTACAATAATGACCAAGGTTGATAGGCCACCCTTCAGTTCGAGCCTCCATAAGGTCATAACTTCAACATTGTCAAAGAAATCCACAGACTCTCCATTGACCAACCAGCCCGACAAGGTAGGACCAAGGTTGAGTATATTTGAAAAGTATGAGTTGATCAAGAAAAGGAACCAGACCTTGACCAGCAGTACTTGTGCCCAGTTATGGAAGTAGACGTTGACTATGCAACATAGGTTGTTGTCAGCCTTTGACACCGAGAAGTGAAGAATACATATGGCATTCCTCTAGGCATAGGTACCAGATCCAAAGGTGATCACTGACTACAAGAGGGCCACCATTGAATTCCAGACGAAGGACATGCATCTGACCGATCAGATGGATCTACATAAGAAGACATGGGAAATGGTTTTTTACACGCTGGTGCATGCTTCCACTTCTGCATCCAAACTGTAAGTGTCCCTGAACAATGTTCAAACACAATTGAAGTTAGAGAAGATATCGTCCTTTGTCAAGGACAACAGAATTAAGACTTTGCAGGAGCTGGTCCTGAAGATCGGTTATGATCTTGCGAACGTGAAAGAAGCTGAGGAAATGATAAAGAAGAAGAATGATGACATAGCCTCCTTGAGGAAATAGTTGAAGCTCCTGCCCATAGAGGATTCGCAGGCGAAGGAGATAGCAGAGAAAGAAGGAGAGAAAGACGAAATTCTCAAGCTACTCATGGAGTAGAATGGACAACTTAAGGAACTGGAAGCTGAAATGGAGAATCTATTAAAAGAGAAAGAGAAACTGAAGCCAATGGAAGTCATTCCATTGAGTGCTATTCTAATTTCAAGAGTGAGCACAGCATCGGTGATAGAAGTCCCATCAGTAAATCCATTGACATCCCTGGAGAATACAACCGACCTGGCTAAGTCTATGGAAAATATGAACCTGGAGGAAACAGAGATCAGCAGGCTCAAAAGGGAGATTGAGAACCTTCAGGAACTCAAATCCTCCTTTCAGACCAGCCTCTCCAAGGAAAAGCAGGTGATAGATCAGCTCAAACAGGAGTTATAGCAACTCCGGAAGTAAACAGTGGTAGGAAAAACTTTGGTCGAGGTTAAAGAAAGTATATGGACTGACATCACCAAGTCCATGAATGAGATATGGCCCATGGTATAGATCATGTTTGAGAAGAATGAATTGGTACAAAGAAGCAAACAGGCCATCAAGAATATCAGATCAGAATTGGGAGAAATGCCAACACAGGCGAACGAGATCATCAAGTTCTTAAAGTCTAAGACCAGGGAAGAACTAGAAGAGCTAAAAATCGAAGATAGAACAGAGACCATCCTTGAGGTCAAAAGAGTTTTGACCAAGAGAGGATTAATGTTTCAGCTGGAAGAAAAGGTTCAAGCCATGGACCTAGGGGTACAAAGATTCTTCAGTAAGATTGAGGCTCTCCAGAAGAAAGGTCTTCCTGGTCTGAAGGTAATAAATGATAAATTGATGACACTCCCAGACTACAAGAAGATATTGGCCGATGTGGCTAACGATAGTTCAAAGTTTGCAGGAATTCAAGGGAGAATCACTAGCAAGGCATTCGTAGATGCCCTTCAGTGGGACATCAATATCCAACATGAGATTCAATACATCTTCCTCACCAAGCCTACATTCACCAAGTACACAGAAATGGACGAAGTGTATCGAAGGCTACTCAAAGTCAATGTGCCCAGTGATCTTCGATGGGAGGAACTATGTGATTTGATCGATTAACAGATGAGCCATCATAGTCCAGTCATGTGTCCAATCAGATGAGGTCGTGCAGAGACTTCATCAACGACCCACCCATAAATCAATGTGCAGTTACACCACATCATCAAGTAGTTCCTAGCTTTAGGAAATTTTTTAGGTTAGTTAGGCTAAAAATAGATTTAGCACGTCCTGGTCATTAATGACAGGATCGTTTGTAATTTGAGTTATAAATACTTCACCTTTCGAAGTATTGAGGGTTGTTGATCTTCACCGCCTAAAAATATCAGACTGTAATACTTTTGAAGAGATCTTCCATTAATAAAAAGGAGGCACTTTTAAGGATTCTTGCATGTATTCATTGGTGATGTTTTTCTCTCTAAGTTGAATGTTATTCTCACTGTGTTATCATATTGTTTTATGGACCTAATCTTTAGAAGTAATGAAAGTTGCAGGATTTATCTCGTATACCCTGTTTATGACTCGAAAGATTTTAGTGTTTTATCTTCTGGTGTTTTCAATTAAAGAAATTCTTAACTGCTTCTTTGTTGAAATTATCTTTCTCATCTTTTCTGTTGTTCATCATTTATGCTACTGAAGGATCCAGTGATTATATTATCTCGCTCTGTGAAAGTTTCCCTTTGAATTTCTGGCTTGGATTTCATATTTTATTTAAGACACAGACCCCATAGCCCAATGGATGTGTAGACTATCTCGACCAACTTGACAAATACTATAATGACAAAAAACATACCTATTTATTTACCTAGACTAATAGTTATAATTTGAAACATAGCTAAATCATATAGAGAGATCCCTCTCTGAAGTTGGAAGGGCTAGATCCCAGCTTCAAAAGCGGTTGGATAAAGTTACCTTAGTAGATTTCTTCTGTTTTCAACCTCTAGGAAATTTACCAAGTTCTAACATAGTGGCGACTCCACTGGGGAAGAACATATAAAATTTATAACTTCACGTTTTCTTTCCCTAAAAGAAAGTCTGTTCCTAAAAGATTGCAAATTTGAGAAGAGTAATGTTTAGAGGTTGATTAAATTTGTACATATTATTTTCGGACTCATAAAACTAAAAAATATATATATAAAAGTCAAAAACAAATCTGGCTCCCAAGAAAATTTTTACTCGATCTCATCCAGACCCAGATCCTGCGATAGTGACAGATAACCTGGAACAGTTGCTCAAGAAAAAGACTGTAGATGAAGGCTCAGTGAGTCATACTCCCTTGCATAAGTCCCTTTCCTTTTCAGGGGAACCTGTTACCTTTCAAAACCCTGACTTTGACACCTTTTTCCAACAAAACCTGGTTAGAACACGGTCCAATAGTTTTGTGACTGGAATCATTTTTGACCCAACTATTTTGCAACCTCAAACCCCTGAAGTTCTATCTCCCACTGCTAAATTTCAACCACTCCCTCAGTGCTATCCAGCCCCTCCTCGTCCTCATCTTCAGTCACTGCCTCGTCGATCCTCCAGTCAGTTATCCCACCTCCTCCACCCATCATGGCAGCTAGATATGCTCCCTTGGTGTTGCCTGGCCCTCTTCATGCCATGCCCCAAGACTATCAAACAAAACTTCCACAGTTCGATGCAACAGGACCTTTGAGTGCACAACAACACGTTGATAAAATTAATGATTATTTTGATCTGCATGAAGTAGACAAGGCTAGCGTTCAAATGAGATTTTTTTCCCAAAGTTTGACAGGTGACGTTAAAAACTGGTATAAAGGTTTATGTGTTGCCTCCATCCTTGACCTTACCGCATTCCAAAATATTTTTCTAGAAAGATGGGAGGTAAATAAAAACCCTCTCCAAATATTGTCAGAATACAAAAATATTAGAAGAAATCAAGGTGAGACAGTACAAGATTATTGCACTTGTTTCAATAACATGTACAATGCAATCCCAGCTGAAATCAAAGCTCCAAAGGGTTTGGCATTGATAAAATTCCCTGATGGTTTTGACGCTGACATGTCATACCAACTAAGGGAAAGAAATTCTACCACCCTGGAAGATATGTAGAAAAGTGCAATAAGTGTGGAAGCCAATTTGTTGGCAAAAAGGGCACGTCAGAGGTTAGAGAGGAGAGTCACAATTAAATAATAACCTTCCACATCAACCTCAGATTCCAAATTGGATTCTTTGGCCACAGCAATGGAAAGAATGATGGAAAGACTTACTGTGTCAGAAAGAAATCCTCCAAGAGACAACCCACCTGCTCCTTAGGTTCAGAATCCTAACTTCAAAAGAAACCCTCCCAAAATCAGACAGAGAGATCTTATGGATCAAAGAGAGCAGAGAGGTCTGGATCAACAGATCAGACCTCCCATACAAGAAAATTATGCTGATGAAGGGGAGGAAGTAATTGAGGAACTAGAGAATACTCACATAAATCTCATGGGCATTCACGATAACGAAGCTATTTTCCTTACCCAAGAAGAGCAAGAACTTTTTCTTCTCAATGAAACAAAAGTAGGTGAAGAAGTTGAAGATGCAAAATAACAGGCATTTGAAAATGCCATTTTGGAAGTACACTGGCAGTATAATATGTGGAGTAAAAAGAGAGAAGGGAGTTCCCCAAAAAAGACGATTGAAACAAAGAAGGTGACCGAAACCAAGAAGGCCTCTGAGCCATCTGCCAAGAAAATTCCTGAAAAGAGCACTGCCGAAGTTCCCACGAAAAAAATCCTTACTATTCTAAAAAGATCGTCACAACTCGAGGTCTCACCTACTAATCCACCAAATACTTCTAGCCAGAAGAGTATGGTGGACAAACTAGAATTGATGAGCCAAGGCAAAGCTCCTACACCTTTCAGCCTTGAGGGGGAATTAGCCAAAGTAAAAATTCCCATTCCACTTTCTGAGTTGATGAACAAAGACGTTTATCGTTCACAGGTGATTAAAGCACTGACCATTGAACCTGACATAGGCACGGAGGCCTTAACCATTGGATCAAAAAACCATTTTGATACTATGAACCTTACAGATGATCAACCTGAACTTCTGTTCGGACCTGAAGTAGATGGCCGAGAAGATAATGGTGATGTCGCTCCTTTTTACATCAGTTTAAACATACATGACCTGATATTGCATAACGCTATGCTGGATTCGGGTGCTTCCCATAATTTGATGCCTAAAGAAGTGATGGAGAAACTGGGATTAGAGGTCACTAGACCTTACAAGGATTTACACTCATTTGACTCCAGTAAAGTTAGATGTATTGGTCTGATCAAGGACCTATGTATCACCTTGGTTCAGATTCCTACAAAGAGGATGGTAATGGATGTGGTAGTTGCATACATCCCTCTGAAGTATGGAATGTTTCTGTCCCGGTCTTGGGGGGATAAGTTGAGAGGTACCCTACAACTAAATATGTCTTATGCCACTATCCTAGTTTTCAGGCAACAAAGAAGGCTATACAGAGAAGCATTGATGAAATACATGGTCAGTAGCAAAGAAAAACTGCACAACTATCCTCTTTACTCCGTGCATTCTGACTTGGATTCTTTTATCCTGTATAACGATGGTGACACAGAAGAGAAAAACCCTCAGCTGGCAGAAGATACATCTTGTCTGGATGAAGGCCAAGAAATCATTGTGGTAGCAAGGATGAAAAACGTGATAACTGAAGAATTACCAGCAGATTTCTGGAGCATGGATTTTGATGGAGTAGTAAGCAAAGAAGGAGCCAGAGAAGGAGTTTGGCTACATAATCACAGAAACAGGTATTCAGAAAACCATTCTTACAAATTAAATTTCCAATGCACTGACAATATTGTCGAGTATGAAGCCTTGATGCTTGGTCTGAAGCTTTTGAAAAGAGTTGGTGCTAAACAGATTATGGTAAGAGGTGATTCTGAGTTGATAATTAATAAAATCAAAGGTGAGTACGCTGTGAAACACCCATGTCTTAGAGCTTATAGGAATGTTGTTCTTGATGCCCTTAGATGTTTCACTGAAGTCAACTTGTAGGTAATGCCGAGGGGACAAAACATTCTAGTGGACGGATTGGCTACGTCAGCTGCCACATGTAAGATTCCTTTCCACTTGACTTGCCCATACACTGTTGAGGTGAAATGCAGACCAACAGTTCCCGACAATATCAGGTACTGGAAAGTGTTTGGTAATGATGATCAAATCGAAGACTTTCTGCAGTGTAAAAATGATTTTGAATGTACAAATATAGATTTAGAGAATGAGGATGAAAATGTAAATAGATCTGATTTTGAAATTGATAGTGTAAATAGTGTAGATTCATGAGAATTAGGCAATGATGAGATGGATAATGATATTCTTCATTTGAAAAGTAATGTTTTACCTAGGGGCCTAGTTCCTTTAGAGGACTTGTTTGATTTTAACGACATAGCCAAAAAACCGAAAATTGAAGCCAATGGACAAGAGGTAGAGGACTGTAATATAGGGATAGAGGAGAAACCCAGGATGGTCAAATTTTCCAAATCATTACCCCCTGAACAAAAACTCAAATACATTGAGCAGTTCAAAGAATATTCTGATGTCTTTGCCTGGGGTTATGAGGATTTGAAAGCTTATGATACTAGCATCATACAACATAGGATTCCAATAAAAGAAGACCAAAAACCATTCAGAAAGAAACTTAGGAGGATAAATCCCAGGTTACTCCCTCTGATAGAAAAGGAAATCAAAAAAATGTACGATGCCAAAATCATAGTCCCGTTGCGTTTTTCCAAATGGGTCTCTAATTTGGTCCCTACACGTAAGAAATCTGGGGAAATCAGACTTTGCATAGATTTCCGAAATCAGAATAAGGTCTCCCTGAAGGATAATTACCCCTTGCCCAAAATGGACCACATCCTACAAAGGGTGGTCGGATCCAGTCGAATCTCTTTGCTAGACGGGTTCTCAGGATATAATCAAGTCCTAGTCCACCAAGATGACCAATACAAAACTGCTTTCACCACACCATGGGGTACTTTCATGTATGTGAAAATGCCTTTTGGTTTGATGAACACTGGAGCCACTTTCCAGAGAGTGATGGATATCGCCTTTGTGGAAGAATGGGGTAAGTTTATTGTCGTCTATTTGGATGATGTAACTTTGTTTTCCCGATCTGATGATGAACACCTGCGACATCTCAGACGAGTCTTCAAGAAATGTAGAAGGTTTGGGATTTCTTTAAATCCTAAGAAAATCCTTTTTGGACTAGAGGAAGGAAAACTGCTAGGACACATCATCTCCAAGGACAAAATCAAAATAGACCCCAGCAGAATCGAGGCCATACAAAAATTAGAACAGCCAAGAAACCTCAAAGAATTACAGTCTTTTATTGGGAGAATAAATTTTCTACGAAGATTCATTCCCAATCTGGCAGAGCTCCTCAAAAACATTACAAATATGCTAAAAAAGGATGTGAAAATAAAATGGGACTCTGAGTTCAGACAGTCTTTCGAACAAGTCAAACAAGCACTCACAGAGGCCCCTGTCTTGATCAGTCCTGATTTTACTAAGGATTTCTATCTTTTTTCTTTCGCTTCCGAACATACTATAGTAGCGGTATTACTACAAAAGAACAACGAAGGGTATGAACAACCGATAGCTTTCTTTAGTAAATCATTAAGAGATGCTACTATGAATTACAAGATAATGGAGAAACAAGCTTTTGGCATGGTAAAAGCCATAAAAGACTTTAGAGTCTACATTCTCCATTCCCACACCATTGCATATGTTTCGAATGCGGTAGTAAAAGACATTTTGACCCAGGAAAATCCGGATGGAAAAAGGGGAAAATGGATTGTTGTCATTTTAGAATAGGACATAGAGATTAAGCCTACGAAACTAATCAAAGGTCAAGGCCTTGCTAAATTAATGGTTGAATATAATTTCCACGCTCTTGACATTAATTTTTTAGTTGCAGCAGATGAACAGGGTGAGATGGCGACTCCAAGCATGAGAGAGTTGTTTCTCAACTCTCCATGGTACACAGACCTTATATTCGTTTTGCAAAATTTACAAGCTCCCCCTGGTTTGACTAAGACTAAAGCTAGATTTTTGAAGTTTAAAGCCTTAAAATTATGTATTCTAGAAGGCAATCTGTATTGGAAAGATCCTGGAGGTATTCTGTTACATTTTTTATTGAAAGATGAAGCTGACAAAGTGTTACAAGAATTTCATGCAGGAGAATGTGGTGGCCATCTGAACTGGAAGGTCACAGCCAACAAAATCCTCAGGGTTGGTTTCTATTGGGCCACCCTGTTCGCTGATGTACATCATAAAGTGACTGCATGTCATCAATGTCAGCTATTTGAAGGCAAAAGGAAACTCCTTCCTCTCCCCCTGAAACCGATCTCAGTTGAAGCCCCTTTCCAGCAATGGGGACTGGACTTCATTGGAGAAATACACCCTCCTTCTTCAGGCCAGCACAGGTGGATTCTCACCACCACAGATTATTTTTCCAAATGGATCGAGGCAGTACCAAGCAGGAAAGCCACTGACTCTGTTATTATCAAATTCCTTGAAAATAATATCTTGTCTCTCTTTGGATGTCCTAGAAAGATTATAACTGATAACGCAGCTCCTTTTCGGTCGAAGAAACTCATAGATTTCTGCAACCAGTATCACATTGGTTTGGGACATTCCACAGCTTACTACCCTCAGGGGAATGGGCTGGCGGAATATTCAAACAAAACCTTGGTAAACATCATCAATAAAATGTTGCACGAAAACAAGAAATCGTGGCATAACAAGTTGGTGTTTTCCTTGTGGGTTGACAGACTGACCACCAACAGGTCAATTGGTATGTCACCATACCGGTTGGTTTATGGAACTGAAGCAGTTTTTCCCACTTCCTTAGGAGTCCCTGTCATGAAGTTGCTTCAAGAAGTTCAAGCCGATCCAAATGAATCACAGACAAGGATCAACCAGATGATCCAGTTGCAGCAGTCTAGGGAAGATGTTTTCAATAAGACTCAGGTAATCCAAGAAAGCATCAAGAAGATTTTTGACAAAAGAACCAAGGAAGATGATTTTGAGCTAGGAGATTTAGTGCTGAGATGGGATGCCAGAAATGAATACAAGGGAAAGCATGGAAAATTTGACAGTCTGTGGAGAGGACCGTATATGATTCAAGCATTCAGGGGAAACAACGTTTTCTTGCTAAACAACGCTGATGGGATAGATCTGCCAGGAGGACCTGTAAATGGAAGAATGCTGAAGCATTATGTGCCACCTCAGTAGAGACTTGAGTTTTCTACTCACCATTGTACATACCATTCTTATTTTTCACCTGCATTTTCTGAGTGAGGAACATTAGTCAGCTGGTTGAAGCCCGAAGAGAAGGCCCTAAGTTGTTGACCATTGTTCTTCCAATTTTTGAGAACAGAACCAACAAAGGCTACTAGGCATGAATTCTCAAAATGACCAGGACCAGGATTCTTGGAACTTCACATGGAAAGTACCATCCCTAGGTGGAGCCGCTGTTATCACCCTATAAGTTATAGGATCAACTGGTGATTGGGATATTATCTGTCTCTAGTCTTTTTTGTTGACAAATAATTTTTCATTCTGCAAATAATTTGAAAAGGAAAAAGAAAGAAAAGAAAAAGAAAAAGAAAAGAAAAGAAAAAAGAAAGAAAAAGAAAAAGAAAAGAAAAGAGGGTATAAAAGAATTGCAATAAAAGCCCCATGCAATAATAGTAACTTGGTCCATACCTTTCAAGCATGGCCAAGTTCTTTTTAAATTTATGTTGATAGGATTAGTGAATGAGTTTGGCTAAACAGTTTAATCTTAGCCAAAGTATCTAGGTTAGATTAGTGAATAAATCTGGCTAGACTGTCTAATCTTGGTCAGATAGCCCTAGGGTAGAGTAAATTCTTAACCCAACAGTCTAATCTGGGTTAATCTCCATAGGAAGCTAGGTTAGAAGATAGGCTAGTTTCTTTATTTCTTTATTTTCAATAAGAGCCAGCTTGATGATCAATGGTGCACCATGTTTCAGATGTTTAAATGTCGTGTTGGCCAAGCCCCATGGTGGTGTCTACTTGAAAAACCTTGGAAAAACCCATAAAATGCATTTATCCTAAGTTCTCCCCGGTGCATGTGTTTTTCGCTCCCTATTTATGCTCCTTGCACATATCAATGGTCCTGATCGTGGTACCCAGATATACAGTGAAAATATTTTTCCGGAC
>ML780898.1:802073-852622 GCA_009831015.1 Picea engelmannii | reverse complement strand
ATACCAAAATCGTACTCACTCATAAACTCACTCCATCGCCTTTGCCTAGCATTCAGATCTCTTTGAGTGAAGAGATGTTTTAAACTTTGATGGTCCGTTTTGAGCTCAAAGTTTCGCCCAACAAGATAGTACCTCCAAAGTTTCAGAGCTAGTATTACGACTGCCAACTCTAAATCATGAGTCGCATATAACTCTTCGTGCTTCTTCAACTTTCTTGACGCATAAGCTATCACTCCTCCATCCTACATTAGCATGGCTCCCAACCCTTGCTTCGAGGCATCCATGCAGACCGTGAAATCCTTTTCCATATCTAGCACTCGTAAAATTGGCGCACTAGTTAGTAACCTCTTAAGCTCAATGAACGCACTATCACACTCTTCTGTCCATTCATACCTGACCCCCTTACGCTGCAAGGTGGTGATGGGTTTCACTATTTTGGAGAATCCTTCCACAAATCTCCGGTAATAACCTGCTAGCCCCATGAAGCTTCTCACCTCATGGGAATTTTTTGGCACTAGCCATTCCATAATGGCTTTTACCTTTTCTGGGTCCACAGAAATTCCTTCGCCAGAAATGATATGACCTAAATAGTGGATCTCTTCCTGGAAGAAGGAACACTTCGAAAACTTCCCATACAATTTGTTCTCTCTTAGGCAGGACAACACTATTCGCAAGTGTTCCTCGTGTTCTCTTTCATTCTTGGAATAGATGAGGATGTCATCTAAAAATACTTGTACAAAACAGTCTAAGTACTTCTGGAATATGCCGTTCATGAGGCTCATGAATACCGCTGGCGCATTGGTCAATCCGAAAGGTACTACAACAAACTCGTAATGTCCAAACCGAGTTTGAAAGGAATTTTTTGGGATATCACCTTCCTTAATCCTTAACTGATGATACCCTGATCACAAATCGATCTTTGAGAATACCATTGCTCCTTTCATTTGATCGAAGAGGTCATCTATTCGCGGAATTGGGTACCTATTATTCACTGTAGCACGGTTCAAGTCCTTGTAGTCTATACACAGTCGTAAGGATCCATCCTTCTTCTTTACAAAAATTACCGGTGTTCCCCAAGGTGAGACACTGGGCCTTATTAGCCCTAAGTCGAGTAACTCTTTCAACTGCATTTGCAATTCACAAAGTTTTGGCACTGTCATCCGATACGGAGTCTTGGAGATTGGTTTTGCACCAGGTTTTATCTCAATGGTAAAATCAAGCTCTCTCTCAGGAGTTAACCCTGGTAACTCGTTCGGAAAAACATCCTAAAATTCTGACAATACCGGGTACTGATCCAATGAGGGTACCTTCC
This sequence comes from Picea engelmannii, assembly GCA_009831015.1. Lineage (NCBI taxonomy): Eukaryota > Viridiplantae > Streptophyta > Pinopsida > Pinales > Pinaceae > Picea > Picea engelmannii. Next base: position 851,310 of record ML780898.1, on the reverse strand, counting down.
TTTCATTCACTGCTTCCACTACATAAAGTCGACACCCTTGTCTCAATCATCGCTTAACCTTCATAGTTGATATAAAGCGTAGCGACACTTTTCTCTGTACACTCTGGATCTCTATTGGTCTTCCTTCATCATTGACACAAAGCACCCTCTTTGCGAAACAATCTACCAAATCTCAATGAGCTGCTAACCAATCCATTCCAATGATTAGGTCATATGCCCCAAGAGCAGTGACGTATACCTTCAACCTGGTAGTACAGACTCCCAGGTCTACTATACAATTATCAACACTAGGTCCTACCGCTTGTTTTTCCCCCGAAGCCATCTCGACCTGTTTAAAGTCATCGTGCTCGTAGGCTACCAACCCACTCTTTTCTAATGCAGATGGTGAAATGAAACTATCTGTCGCACCAGAATCAAACAAAATCTTAACATTGATATGATTTAGCGTACCTGATGACTCCACCACTGTGGATTGATGTTCGGCCTGGCGGTTATTAACTGCTGCGTAAATATGGTGGCTGCTACTTGCTCTCCCCATCGGTGCCTTTCCTTCTCTATGCATGAACCCTGATTGTAACTCTGGGCAGTCATGCTGGTAATGGGGTCCCCCGCAACCCCAACAGGTAACACAAGATTGAACCTGTGCATTGTTATGTGTCTTTCTCTGAAATGAGTTCCTTCCCCTGGAACCCCTGCCCCTACTTGTTGTTCCCTGAGATGGTCGTGGTCCGGTTTGCACCATTGGTGATGAACGAGATGTTGCACTCGCTGCCATTGAAATCCCTGCAGCTACTATCCTTGGTGTGACTCTGTTACCATATGGCGGTGGCCTTGAGCCCCCTCCCCTAGGAAATTTCCTCGGGGCCTTTCCTATGAACCTCAGGCGATGCGGAAACGTCGGTCTTGTACCCCCGGTTAAGTTCATGTGTTCTTCCATGTAACGCACATTTTCCACCACCTCCGCTACTGAAGACGGCTTCCACATCCTCACCATAGCTCTTATCTTAGGGTTCAACCCATAGACGAAGCGCTCTCCCTGTTGTTGGTCGTTATCCATATACGACACATATTTGACCAGTTCCATAAACCTGATCTCATATTCTTCTACCGTTCTGTTTCCCTGTACTAATGCATGAAATGCCCCTACCTGTTGTTCCTCGTAGTATGCTGGTAGATATTTTCTTCGGAACCTCTCCTCGAAAAGTTCCTAAGATACTGTGTCTGGGGTAAGGTGCAGTTGTCTTTCCAGGTTGCCCCACCAGTTCAAAGCGTTGTCTCTTAACTGAAAAATGGCGATCTTTGCCTTTGAATTGGATGCATAGTCCCTTAAGGCAAAACACCTTGTCATGCCTTCCAACCATGCTTCCGTGCATTCACTAGCGCGACCCCCGACAAACTCCAGAAGTTTGATCTTCTGCAATTCCCGCGTGATGTCTTCAGGTGGAGGTCCTCCCCCTGAATCCATTGACACTTCTGGATTACCCGCTCCATACGGTGGGGGTTCCACTTCAGTCCCCGGTTGTCGCCCCTTTAAAGTCTCATTGATGGCTTCCAACGAGCGCAATATGAGGGCTAGTTCGGGTGATGGTGGTGGTGGAGCTGGTGGTGCTGGCAGTGCTTGCAACGACGCTCCCCTACATTGACTTCCTCGAGTCCTGACCATCCTGTATGCTTTGACCTGCATCCACCAAAGTTGTCAGGGTGAGTTCTAGGATGTTTCAAATTGGTGCTACTTAAACTTATAAATAGGGTTAGACGTAAGTTTTCTTTACTTGTCTGTAAACAGACATTAGTCCATTAGGGGATTGGCTAGGTTAGGGTTAGGATTAAGCATCTAAGCTTGATTTCTTCGCCCCTACAAAAAGAACTATTGGTTCCCTTGCCCTGTAGCTACGTTAGCCTTGCGCCTCACTCGCCACTTCCTATGCTTACGCTCCTAGTGCATATGCCGCCTCCTTCCCGCTTGTCCTAGTCTAAGACCTTTTAACTTTTCACATACAACTTGATTAAAGTGACTTTCCACCCTATGTTTATTAGTTTACGCCGAAAGACGTACACCTATTAACAATGGGCACAATTAATGATCTTTTAATCCCTTTTTTTTTAACCTTAAACCATTATCTGATGGCTATGTATTGAAGATGCCGGAATTTTCTTAGTCTTCCTCCAAAATCAATGGGTTAGATTTATTGTTCGTAACTTTCTTGCATTTATCAGGGTATCCATTAGCATGTTTACTCTCTTTTTTTTTTTTTTTAAACATTTACCTAATCACATTAAAAAAAATTGTTGTGAGGTTATATAATTACCACGTTTGATAATTAAATAGGATTAAACCGCGACATCTAAACAATTATCTCCAACTGCCAGCCCTATTTTGGCATTCACCAGCGCTATGTACCTTTTGGCGTTAGTGTTCTTCTTAAGACTCTTTGCTTGGTGGGTGGTATTGGGTATGACAATTAAAGTATTTATAAGTGAAATTATTTGTAAAAGTCACCTCATGTGTTGCGTTGGTAGGGCGGATTTTGTAAAGACTTGACCGGTGGGGAGGTCCGGGGTTCAAATCCCACGAACTCCATTTAAATTTATACTTAGCCCTATATTATTTAAATTAAAACTCATAATTATATATATATATATATATATATATATATATATATTTAAAAGAATTTAAAATTTTACGCAAGCGCATTATTACTTTTAAATAAATTGTTACAACTAAAAATTAATATATATATATATATATATATATATATATATATATAAAGATAATTTAATTATTAAAAGGTGTATTAATACTTTAAACAAATTATTAGAACTAAACATTAATATATATAAAAACATCCATGGCATTCGCTGGTAGCCTTTAAGGTCGGGCTTCTGGCATGAGGCCCACATGCCCGGCCTCCGGCTCTCAGTACCAGACACCTAAGTTGTTCCTTAATCCTCTGCTCGGCGTTCTACTTCTTTTGGTGTTCTACTTCGTTGCCTCCTTCATTTTTTTTTTTTAGTCAGCCAGGCTCATTTGTTCAAGCCAACGTTTCCTGCAAGTAAAGAAGGAATGATTGGCCCACAGGCTCTATTCTTTCAACAGGGGGATTACCATGCACGGTTGAGAAGATTAGTTCAAAGCTCGCTGTCTCCAGATTCTATTCGAAACAACATTGCTGACATCGATTCTCTTGCTGCGGAGGCCTTGGAATCCTGGGAGGGCCGCACCATTAATACGTTTCAAGAAATGAAGAGATATACGTTTGATGTAGGAATTCATTCGATTTTTGGGGGGCATGACATATTCGACAAGGAGGATCTGAGCCGATCGTATTACGTTGTTGAGAGGGGATATAATTCCATGGCCATGAATCTTCCTGGAACACTTTTCAACAAAGCGATGAAGGCCAGGAGGCATCTGAGTCAAATTCTGAGCAAAATAATATCAGAAAGAAGGGCAAAGAATGTTCTCTACAAGGATTTGCAAGTGAAATCCTCCCCACTAGCTCAAACAACTTCTCAGATACAAAGTGACCCAACAATAATCTCCCTTCAGTCACAATACTCCCAGCCTTCTCAAGCATCTAACGCATTTGGTCCAGCTGCAAGTGGATCCCTTCCAGATCTTGGTTCTCATGGTGCACATTCTGGTGTACCCGCGTCACCAATTTGAGGTGCCCCTCCGTTGTACCAAGCTACAAGGAACTTAGGATCATGGGGTTCCCAACCTGTTCCTCCAGGTGCGAATGGAACAGGTCTTGCAATGCCAATGTACTGGCAGGGATATTATGGACGCGCAGCTGAGCTTCCTCATGTGCAGCGGCAACCTTTGCATTTTCAGCCACCCCCTGGAATGCCAACTCCACCTACTGTACAACAACATTTGCAGCAATCTGGCATTCTTTCATCATTGCCTACAGGGCTGTCAACTACTTTAGAGTTTATTGGGAGTTAATTTTGGAGATCTCATCCAAGAAGGGGCATTGGTAATCAGACATTGGGCTCCAAGAAAAGTATCATTTATATTAATAGATCAAGATGAATTTCGATATTCAAGTTGAATCAAAGGTTCCTGAAGTGAAAATTCCCTCTAAAAGGTAAAATTCTTAGATCCTTCCAGTTTCGACCTTTTGATGGTTTGTTTTTGTGATTTTATCTACAAGATTGAATGCCTGAAACTTTGATTTGAACTTGTCTAAGTAAAACGCGAAAGAGAAAAACCACAGAATTATGCATATTCTTGTATTGGGCCGTGCCATATTTCGCAGATGCATGGGGTTGTGGTGGAAACACAGATTTACTTGTTGGGTTGACCTTGATTTAAGATTTTTGGACTGTCTTTTGATTAACTTGTACTCGTCACTGTTAAAGTATGGGTGTATGATGGATATCAACAGTTGGATTTGGCTATCTTGCAAATTATCACATCAGTTGTTGTGTTGACTTTACCTGCTTGTATATTTAGTTGTGCGTGATTAACACTTTTTTGCGTGGATTTTGGTTAAGTCTCGTTTTTTGTTTTGTAATAAGAGAGTCATAGAGAGATTCTAGGTTTGCCAGATTTGCAGTTTCGTCTACTACATTGAGACTACATACAATCTTCCTTTGAATCTTTCAAGGTTACCTTTTCATTAGGACAAACTTTTGATAGCACAGACAATCCAATGCTAGCATCACCCACACACCGTACGATGCATTTCGTTATATACTAGTTCTTCATTGTGCTTAAAAGACAAAACCCTTGAATGTTTCACATAGATCTATATTTGGGCAAACCGTTGTCTGGGGGGTTATCGTTCATTAATCAGTGATCCAGTCAATGGCGACTCGAATGAATGAGATCTGGATTGTATTTTTGATGGCAATTCTCAGAGTAAATGTTGTAGTTAATGTCATACAGGTTGTGGAAAAAGTACCGAATGAATCTCTGAATCAGTCCATCTTAGATCTCAAGTCGCAACATTAGTCTAACAATAACAATCCCATTGTGTATCCTACCAGAGTTGAGAAAATTTCATGGAAGCCCAGAGCTTTTGTATATAGAGGGTTCCTTACCGAGGAAGAATGCGAACATTTGATTTCTATCGCCAAGTCATAACTTAAGAGATCTACTATGGCCGACAATGGTTCCGGTGAGAGTACAGTGAGTGAAGTTCGTACGAGCTCTGGTATGTTTATACCTAAAGGAAAGGTCAGTTTCTTCTATCTGTATTCTTAGTATTACATCTTTTAGTTTTCCTGTAAGGAAAAGAAAATCAAATTTATGCACCAGTTTTTATCCTTTCTGTCAAGAATTTCATATCCGAACATCTTACTTTCTTTTTTTGCCAAGATGATTGTGTCAAATCAATCATATTTTATATTTTTATGTTATTTTTCATGAGGTAATGTTTATCTTTCTTGGTTAGGAGTGGGTGTGCTGATTACAACATAATTATTTGTAACAACCCTAGTTGTATGTTTTACTTTAGTAATTTGTTTTTTTGTTTTTTTTTACATTCTCAATTCGTATTTCTTTTATATTTATTTTTGTTTACATATAATCAAAATAATAATGCTTTTGGTTTGCAGGTTAGGCGGAGGGGAATTTGGCCCTTAAGGCTCCAGATTGTGAACGAGGGCTCTGATACCATATGTAAGGGGCCAAAGAGATTAAAAATATCAATTTATCTATTGAACTTCATAACAGAGTAATATTCTTGTATAATAATAACTTTGTTAACTTAAATTTAACAACATATAATAAATTTAATAACTAATTACAAACAATTGCAAAATTTGAAATACCTGAACCTGATGCTAATAACCTCTGTTTGTCTGCCGCTTGCCTCCTTGACCGCTTATGTTGAACACTGCCCAAAACCTAGTTCCTCCCTGCCAACTAGTTAACTCCCTAGCTCCAGGATATCAACGGATATCCTGGCTCCCGTGCCCAAAACCTCCAGCAACCTCGGTGCACTAATACAATCCCCTTCCAAAATTTCACTTCTCTATCTCTCTGCAAATCTAGAGCTCCCCAAAATTCATCCCTCCAACCTCCCGTAGAATGCCCTCCCGTCAAACTCCTTCCCTTCCTTATCCCTCCTTCACCGACTTCCCCGCCTCATTTACTCCCTACCTAACCCATTTATTACCTCTTTATCCTCCCACCGTTAATGCCCCTTATCCTTCCTTTATTATTTTATCCTCATGTATTTAATATGTTATCCCTTGTTGGATACGTAACTTAATTTATCAATATAGTTTATTATCCTCCTTTTATTTCTTTACCTTATTTATTAATGAATTAATTAATACTTAAATTAATCATTGACACTCATGAATAACTAATTAATAATAATTAATTAGTAAATGTTATTTTAAGAAATAATTAAGGTTTAGATAATCTTTTAGGACAATTATATTATTAAATTAATTATAATTAATTATCATATACACCTATTTAAGAAGGGTCATTACACTATCTATGAGTCTCGACCCCGTAGTGTCATTATTACTCTTGGGGGTCATCTCTATAGGATACCAGAGGTAGTTCCAACTACTGCCCCACCTAAACAGTGCCTTAAGGTAGTATCTCATACTACAAAATTCATCTTCTCCACAATCTGTTCAAAGGGTGAATAGAAGGATACTGCAACCACCACAGCTTCGGCCCAAGCACCTTCTGTCCAACAGAAGTAGGTCAACAAGGTTGCAACAAAGCACGAAGATTCCTTCTGCACACAGTCATCTCATGTAGCCAGACTAGTTAAAAAGGTCCAACCCTTCCAGCGACAGGTTCGTGAGGACCTTCAACAAACCAAGCAGCGCAATGGTTCCAACAAGGCAAGCAACTCACCAAGATTCAGATTCAGCAATCGTTTTCCCCTCTCCCTCGAGAACTCAACGCAATGGAGACCATTGATTCTTAAGGAGGGAGGATTGATCCAAGTGGATATTGGTGGCCGCCCACTTTCTCCAACTGGCCCAAAACAGTTTTCTGACAATTTTTGTAATTTACTATTTTTAGCCGTTTTTTCGGGTCCTGAACTTCCGGGGCCATTTTGAGGCCCTAAATGATGTTTTTTTGGGTGTGTTTCTCTTGTAAAGTAGCATCTACGATGCTATTTTGTCTCGAGCATTGTATTTCTTGGATAGATATTTCCAACGAGCTATCATACACCTAAAACGGAGATCGTATGCAAACGTTACGACCCCGGGAAGTTGATGCACCAAATTACCCAAACAGGGCCCACATGAAATTTGACGCTTCATCTCCTAGGGTTAGGTTTTTGGATGTCTAGGACTTTTGGCATTCATGCTTATTGTAAAAGGGCTTTCAGAGCCTCATTATAATTATCTTCTTGCGAATGCGAGTAGCCGTCACATCTCTTCTCAGACATAAGCTACCACCATTCTAGCAAGTCTTTCACTCTGTATTTTTACAGTCTCTGTACATTTCTCTAGTTAATAGAAATCATGTATTACTGTATATCTGTGTTTATGGTTGCATCTCTGATACATTTCTATTATATTATTGAATATCTGCAATATCTCTGTGCATTTCTTTATTATATCTCCGCTCCCATTTCGTGCCAAAAATAATCCGAATCATCACTGTCCACCTTTCTGAAAAGGGTCACATCCCATAAAATTATGACAGTCCTTTCCCCTCAGTCGCTCGCGGCAAGCCCTGTCACCATGACTTTTATCCCAATCGATCGCCGCCACATCGCTTGTCTGTATTCCCTCAGTTATCGTCACCTACCATCTCACATCCCAAATGATCCATTGGCCATTTATTACTAGATAACATATCCATTATCCAGCTGGCCTGTCTCTTGCACCCAACGGACACCCATTTACTCAAAACTAGCCTCATTCTCCCTTTTCTCACCATTTACCACTCATCGCACTAGAGAGTTTTTTTTTTTACACCGTTGACTCCTCCGTTACACTTAGTTTCCCTCATCCACAGTCAGTCGCCCCCACTAACATTGTCTGTCTTGCATGTACTGATTGCAGAAATGGTGCCAAAGTCCAAACAAGCAAAAGGAGAGGAGAATCTATTTCTCTGGCCTCCTGTCGACCTTCAGAGGATCCCGCTAGTCTAAAAAGATTGATTCATTGCAGATACAAAGTGCGATTTTCATTTCGCAGACCTTCCGTCATGGCTCAAGGAGGTCTTCCTGGACCAGAGCAATGAAATCGGACTCTGGGAGTCCAATTTACCCCTTTACCCCTTCCCTAAAATTCATCCTTTTCCAGAGTTTTCCCTCAAGTGCCAAGATCACTACATTCCCAAGCAAAGAGTCGTCGTATCCTCGTCCGGAGAGATTATTTTCCTTGTCACACCCGAATCTATTGATCAGATGATGCAAATTCCCCGAGCGGACTCTACGTCACCCTTCAACCTGGAAATTCTTACAAAGTTTTACCAGAAAATGACCTTCCCCCAAAGAGCTCAAATATTAGAGCTTTTCCTTCCCCCATCCACTCAATTCCCCTCCACAAATCCTCTGTATCCTTCCTCCATGTTCTCGACTAAAGGAAACCAGATCATTTCATCCCTTTGTGCCTTGTTAGGATACTATTCTGATCAGTGGGTAGATGAACCCATTTTGGGTTTTCTATCCATCTTCTCTACCAATGAAAAGCCCACCACCTAGTTTGATTTTAGCACTTTTTTGGCAGACAATATTCACAAACAGTTCGTGAATTTCGCCACAGAAGGCATGTTCAGATACTCGTCCATATTGGCATACTTGTTCGTCTTCTTCCAAGCGGACAAATTCGGCTTTTCCATGCAGAAGATGGATGGAGATGGTAGACCCCAGGCAGTGATGGCATGGACCTCCTTACTCAAGCACAACTCCATAGAGTTCAGTTTCAAGGACTTCATTGATCATTTCTACCACCTTGTGGTAAGTATTCCAGGCAGCAGACCCGAGCCTCGGATAAATGATGATGTTCAAAGGATCCTGCATCTCTCGGATAACACAAAGACGAGGGTCTGGTATTTGTATCGAGATTACATCGAGATCAGAGTATACAGGTGGGTGTTGGCACAGTATAAGCTGCCCAAGTACCTTCCTATCATAATTTTTTCTTTGGAAAACATAAGGTAGATAATAAATTCTGATGATATCCATTTTGTGTCACTGAAGAAAAAGTAGCAACTTAGAATCAAGGGGTAGATTGGCTCCTTCATCTACAACAATCGTGGTGCTAGGGAGGAAACAGACAAGATGCTGAGGGAAATGAAGTTCTCCATGAGCTTCCCATGGCGTTATGATCCATGTGGGATCATCTTAGATATGAGAGTGTAGAACAAAAACATCCCTTATGTTCATGAGTCCAGGCCTGAAGTTGAGAAGTTCGCAAATCAGATAGCCTGGGATCCTAACACATTGATCGAAGTAGAACAGTAGGATCCCCTGGCCACTGTGTCACAAACAACCATGCCACAGGTCCCGAAAGAGAAAAGGCCTAGGAAAGAGTTATCTTCGCCTGTCATGTAAGTGTCTTAAGAAGAATTCCAGTTGCATACCAAGAGGCCTAAGACTACTTCAGTCCCTGTCCCGATCAGAGAAAAAGAAGCTCCGTCTACAATAGTGACCAAGGTTGATAGGCCACCCTTTGGTTCAAGCCTCCATAAGGTCATAACTTCAGCATTGCCAAAGAAATCCATAGACTCGCCATTGACCAACTAGCCCAGCAAGGTAGGACCAAAGCTGAATATATTTGAAAAGTATGAGCTGATCAAGAAAAGGAACTAGACCTTGAGGAGCAGTACTTCCGCCCAGTTCTGGAAGCAGATGTCGACTGTGCAACATAGGCTGTTGTCGGCCTTTGACACGGAGAAGGGCATAATGCATATGGAATTCCTCCAGGAATAGGTACCAGATCCAAAGGTGATCACTGACTACAAGAGGGTCACCTTAGAATTCCAGACGAAGGACGTGCATCCGGTCGATCAGATGGATCTGCATAAGTAGATAGGGGAAATGGTTTTTTAGACGTTGGCACATGCTTCCACTTCTGCATCCAAACTCCAAGTTTCCTTGAACAATGTTCAAACACAATTGAAGTTAGAGAAGATATCGTCCTTTGCCAAGGACAATAGAATTAAGAATTTGGAGGAGCTGGTCCTCAAGATCGGTTACGATCTTGCGAACATGAAAGTAGATGAGGAAATGATAAAGAAGAAGAATGCTGACATAGCCTCCTAGAGGAAACAGTTTAATCTCCCACCCATAGAGGATTTGTAGCCGAAGGAGATAGCAGAGAAAGAAGGAGAGAAAGACGAAATGATCAGGCTGCTCATGGAGTAGAATGCACAGCTTAAGGAAATGGAATATGAGATGGAGAAGCTATTAAAAGAGAAAGAGAAAGTGAAGCCAATGGAAGTCATTCCATTGAGTGCTATTCCAATTTCAGAAGTGAGAACAACATTGGTGATAGAAGTCCCATCAACAACTCCATTGACATCCCTAGAGAAGACAGTCGACCTGGCTAAGTCTATGGAAAAGATGAACTTGCAGGAAACAGAGATCAGCAGGCTCAAAAAGGAGATTGAGAACCTTTAGGAACTCAAATCCTCCTTTCAGACCAGCCTCTCCAAGGAAAAGAAGGTGACAGATCATCTCAAACAGGAGTTACAACAGCTCCAGAAACAAACAATGGCAAGAAAAACTTTGGTCGAGGTTAAAGAAAGTATATGGACTAACATAACCAAGTCCATGAACGAGATATGGCCCATGGTACAGATCATGTTTGAGAAAAATGAATTGGTACAAAGAATAAAATAGGCCATCGAGAAGATCAGATCAGAACTGGGAGAAATGCCAACACAGGCAAACGAGATCATCAAGTTCTTAAATTCTAACACTAGGGAAGAGCTGGAAGAGATGAAAATCAAAGACAGAACAGAGACCATCCTTGAGGTCAAAAGAGTTTTGACCAAGAGAGGATTAATGCTTCAACTGGAAGAAAAGGTTCAGGCCATGGACCTAAGGGTACAAAGATTCTTCAGTAAGATTGAGGCTCTCCAGAAGAAAGGCCTTCCTGGTCTGAAGGTAATAAATGATAAATTGATGACACTCCCAGACTACAAGAAGAGATTGGTCAATGTGGCTAAGGATAGTTCAAAGTTTGTAGGAATTCAAGGGAGCATCAATGGCAAGGCATTCCTAGATTCCCTTCAGTGGGACATCAGTATCCAACACGAGATTCGATACATCTTCCTCACCAAGCCTACATTCGCCAAGTACACAAAAATGGACAAAGTGTATCGAAGGCTACTCAAAGTCAACGTGCCCAGTCATCTTCGATGGGAGGAACTATGTGATTTGATCAATTAGCAGATGAACCGTGACAGTCCAGTCATGTGTCCAATCAGATGAGGTCGTGCAGAGGCTTCATCAACGACCCACCCATAAATCAGTGTGCAGTTACACCACATCATCAAGCAGTTCCTAGGTTTAGGAAATTTGTTATGTTAGTTAGGCTAAAAATAGATTTAGCACGTCCTGGTCATTAATGACAGGATCATTTTTAATTTGAGTTATAAATACTTCACCTTTCAAAGTATTGAGGGTTGTTTATCTTCACCCCCTAAAGCTATCAGACTGTAATACTTTTGAAGAGATCTTCCATTAATAAAAAGGAGGCACTTTTACAGGATTCTTGCGTGTATTCATTGGTGATGTTTTTCTCGCTAAGTTGAATGTTATTCTCACTTTGTTGTTATATTGTTTTCTAGATCTAATCTTTAGAAGTAACGAAAGTTGCAGGATTTATCTCGTATACCCTGTTTCTGACTCGAAAGATTTTAGTGTTTTATCTTCTGGTGTTTTCAATTAAAGAAATTCCTAACTGCTTCTTTGTTGAAATTATCTTTCTCATCTTTTCTACTGTTCATCATTTATGCTACTGAAGGATCTAGTGACTATACTATCTCGCTCTGTGAAGGTTTCCCTTTGCATTTCTAGCTTGGATTTCATTTTTTATTTAAGACACAGACCCCATAGCCCAATGGATGTGTAGACTATCTCAACCAACTTGACAAATACTATAACGATAAAAAATCGACCTATTTATTTACCTAGCCTAATATTTATAATTTGAAACATAGCTAAATCATATAGAGAGATCCTTCTCTGAAGTTGGAAGGGATAGATCCCAGCTTCAAAAGCGGTTGGATAAAGTTACCTTAGTAGAGTTCTTCTGTTTTCAACCTCTACGAAATTTACCAAGTGCTAACATAGTGGCGACTCCACTAGGGAAGAACATATAAAATTTATAGCTTCATGTTTTCTTTCCCTAAAATAAATTCTATTCCTGAAAGATTGCAAATTTGAGAAGAAAGTAATGTTTAGAGGTTGATTAAATTTGTACATATTATTTTCAGACTCATAAACTAAAAATATATATATATAAAAGTCAAAAAGAAATCTGGGTCCCAAGAAAATTTTTACTCGATCTCATCCAGACCCAAAACCTGCGATAGTGACAGATAACCTAGAACAGTTGCTCAGGAAAAAGACTGTAGCTGAAGGCTCAGTGAGTCATACTCCCTTGCATAAGTACATTTCCTTTTCAGGGGAACCTGTTACCTTTCAAAACCCTGACTTTGACACCTTTTTCCAACAAAACCTGGTTAGAACATGGTCCGATAGTTTTGTGACTGGAATCATTTTTGACCCAACTGTTTTGCAACCTCGAACCCCTGAAGTTCTGTCTCGCACTGCTAGACCGCAAACCCCTCCCTCAGTGCTATCCAGCCCCTCCTCGTCTTCATCTTCAGTCACTGCCTCGTCAATCCTCCAGTCAGTTTTCCCACCTCCTCCACCCATTATGGCAGCTAGATATGTTCCCTTGGTGTTGGATGCCCCTCTTCATGCCATTCCCCAAGACTATGAAACAAGACTTCCACAGTTCGATGCAACAAGACCTTTGAGTGCACAACAACACGTTGATAAAAAGAATGATTATTTTGATTGGCATGAAGTAGATGAGGTTGATGTTCAAATGAGACTGTTTTCCCAAAGTTTGACAGGTGACGTTAAAAAATGGTATAAAGGTTTACGTGTTGCCTCCATCCTTGACCTTACCGCATTCCAAAAGAGTTTTCTAGACAGATGGGAGGTAAAGAAAAACCCTCTCCAAATATTGTCAGAATACGAAAATATTAGAAGAAATCAAGGTGAGACAGTACAAGATTATTGCACTCGCTTCAATAACCCGTACAATGCAATCCCAGCTGAAATCAAACCTCCAGAGGGTTTGGCATTGATAAAATTCTCTGATGATTTTGATGCTGAAATGCCATACCAACTAAGGGAAAGAAATTCTACCACCCTAGAAGATATGCAGAAAAGTGCAATAAGTGTGGAAGCCAATTTGTTGGCAAAAAGGGCACGTCAGAGGTCAGAGAGGAGAGTCACAATTAAAGAAGAACCTTCGACATCAACCTCAGATTCCAAATTGGATTCTTTGGCCAAAGCAATGGAAAGAATGATGGAAAAACTTACTGTGTCGAAAAGAAATCCTCCAAGAGACAACCCACATGCTCCTCAGGTTCGGAATCCTAACTTCAGGAGAAACCCTCCTCAAATCAGACAGAGAGATCCTAGGGATCAAAGAGAGCAGAGAGGTCTGGATCAACAGATCAGACCTCCCCTACAAGAAAATTATGTTGATGAAGGGGAGGAAGTGATTGAGGAACTAGAGGATACTCACATAAATCTCATGGGCATTCACGATAATGAACCTATTTTCCTTACCCAAGAAGAGAAAGAACTTTTTCTTCTCAATCAAACAAAAGTAAGTGAAGAAGCTGAAGATGCAGAATAACAGGCATTCGGAAATGCCATTTTGGAGGTACACCGACAGTATAATCTGCGGAGTAAAAAGACAGAAAGGAGTTCCCCAAAAAATACGATTGAAACGAAGAAGGTGACCGAAACCAAGAAGGCCTCTGAGCCATCTTCCAAGAAAATTCCTGAAAAGAGCACTGCCGAAGTTCCCACGAAGAAAATCCTTACTATTCTAAAAATATCGTCACTGCCCGAGGTCTCACCTACTAATCCACCAAATACTTCTGGCCAGAAGATTATGGTGGACAAACCAAAATTGATGAGCCAAGGCAAAGCTCCTACACCTTTCAGCGTTGAGGGGGAATTAGCCAAAGTAAAAATTCCCATTCCACTTTATGAGTTGATGAACAAAGACATTTATCGTTCACAGGTGATTAAAGCACTGACCATTGAACCTGACATAGGCACAGAGTGCATAACCATTGGATTAGAAAACCATTCTGATATTGTGAACCTTATAGATGATCAACCTGAACTTCTGTTCAGACCTGAAGTAGATGGCTGAGACGATAATGGTGATGTCACTCATTTTTACATCAGTTTAAACATACATGACCTGATATTGCATAACGATATGTTGGATTCAGGTGCTTCCCACAATATGATGCCTAAAGCAGTGATGGAGAAATTGTGATTGGAGGTCACCAGACCTTACAAGGATTTACACTCATTTGACTCTAGTAATGTTAGATGTATTGGTCTGATCAAGGACCTATGTATCACCCTGGTTCTGATTCCTGCAAAGAGCATGGTAATGGATGTGGTAGTTGCAAACATCCCTCTAAAGAATGGAATGTTGCTATCCCAGTGTTGGGGGGCTAAGTTGAGAGGTACCCTACAGCTAGATATGTCTTATGCCACTATCCCATTTTTCGGGCAACAAAGAAGGCTATACAGAGAAACATTGATGAAATACATGGTAAGTAGCCAAGAAATACTGCACAACTATCCTCTTTACTCCATGCATTCTAAATTGGATTCTTTTATCCTGTATAACGATGGTGACACGGAAGAGAAAAACCCTCAGCTGGCAGAAGATACATCTGGTCTAGATGAAGGCCAAGAAATCATTGAGGTAGCAAGGATGAAAAACGTGATAACTGAAGAATTACCGGCAGATTTCTAGAGCATGGATTTTGATGGAGTAGTAAGCAAAGAAGGAGTTGCAGCAGGAGGTTGGCTGCATAATCAAAGAAACAGGTATTCAGAAAACCATTCTTACAAATTAAATTTCCAATGCACTAACAATATTGCCGAGTATGAAGCCTTGATGCTCAGTCTGAAGCTTTTGAAAAGAGTTGGTGCTAAACATATTATGGTAAGAGGTGATTCTGAGTTGATAATTAAGAAAATCAAAGGTGAGTACGCTGCGAAACACCCATGTCTTAGAGATTATAGGAATGTTGTTCTTGATGCCCTTAGATGTTTCACTTAAGCCAACTTGCAGGTAATGCCAAGGGGACAAAACATTCTGGCAGACGGATTGGCTACGTCAGCCGCCACATGTAAGATTCCTTTCCGCTTGACTCACCCATACACTGTTGAGGTGAAATGCAGACCAACCGTTCCCGACAATATCAGGTACTGGCAAGTGTTTAGTAATGATGATCAAATCGAAGACTTTCTGCAGTGTAAAAATGATTTTGAATGAACAAATATAGATTTAGAGAACAAGGATGAAAATGTAAATAGATCTGATTTTGAAATTGATAGTGTAAATAGCGTAGATTCAGGAGAATTAGGCGATGATGAGATGGAGATTGATATTTTGCATTTGAAAAGTAACATTTTACCTAGGGGCCTAGTTCCTTTAAAGGACTTGTTTGATTTTAACGACCTAGCCAAAAAACCGAAAATTGAAGCCAATGGACAAGAGGTAGAGGACTGTAATATAGGGATAGAGGAGAAACCTGGGATGGTCAAATTGTCCAAATCATTACCCCTTGAGCAAAAACTCAAATACATTGAGTTGTTCAAAGAATATTCCGATGTCTTTGCCTGGGGTTATGAGGATTTGAAATCTTATGATACCAGCATCATACAACACAGGATTCCAATAAAATAAGACCAAAAACCATTTAGACAGAAACTTAGGAGGATAAATCCCAAGTTACTCCCTCTGATAGAAAAGGAAATCAAAAAAATGTACTCTGCCAAAATCATAGTCCTGTTGCGTTTTTCCAAATGGGTCTCTAATTTGGTCCCTACACGTAAGAAATCTGGGGAAATCAGACTTTGCATAGATTTTTGAATCTGAATAAGGTCTCCCTGAAGGATAATTACCCCTTGTCCAAAATGGACCACATCCTACAAAGGGTGGTCAGATCCAGTCGAATCTCTTTGCTAGACGGGTTCTCGGGTTATAATCAGGTCCTAGTCCACCCAAATGACCAATACAAAACCGCTTTCACCACACCATGGGGCACTTTCATGTATGTGAAAATGCCTTTTGGTTTGATGAACATTGTAACCACTTTCTAGAGAGCGATGGATATTGCCTTTGTGGAAGAATGGGGTAAGTTTATTGTCATTTATTTGGATGATGTAACTGTGTTTTCCCGATCTGATGACGAACACCTGTGACACCTCAGACGAGTCTTTGAGAAATGTAGAAGGTTTGGGTTTTCTTTAAATCCTAAGAAAAGCATTTTCGGACTAGAGGAAGGCAAACTGCTAGGACACATCATCTCCAAGGACGAAATCAAAATAGACCCCAGCAGAATCGAGGCCATACAAAAATTAAAACACCCAAGAAACCTCATAGAATTACAGTCTTTTATCAGGAGAATAAATTTTCTACGATGATTCATTCCCAATCTGGCAGAGCTCCTCAAAAACATTACAAATATGCTAAAAAAGGATGTGAAAATAAAATGGGACTCTGAGTCCAGACAGTCTTTCGAACAAGTCAAACGAGCACTCACAGAGGCCCCTGTCTTGATCAGTCCTGATTTTACTAAGGATTTCTATCTTTTTTCTTTCTCTTTCGAACATACTATAGCAGCGGTATTACTACAAAAGAAAAACGAAGGGTATGAATAGCCCATAGATTTCTTTAGTAAAGCGTTAAGAGATGCTGCTCTGAATTACAAGATAATGGAGAAACAAGATTTTGCCTTGGTAAAAGCCATAAAAGACTTTAGAGTCTACATTCTCCATTCCCACACCATTGCATATGTTTTGAATGCGGTAGTAAAAGACATTTTGACCCAGGACAATCCGAATGGAAGAAGGGGAAAATGGATTGTTGTCATTTTAGAATACGACATAGAGATTAAGCCTACGAAACTAATCAAAGGTCAAGGCCTTGCTAAATTAATGGTTGAATCTAATTTCCATGCTCTTGACATTAATTTTTTAGCTGCAGAAGATGAACAGGGCGAGATGGCGGCTCCAAGCGTGAGAGAGGTATTTCTCAACTCTCCATGGTACACAGACCTTATATTCGTTTTGCAAAATTTACAAGCTCCCCCTGGTTTGACTAAGACTAAAGCTAGATTTTTGAAGTTGAAATCCTTAAAATTCTGTATTCTAGAAGGCAATATGTATTGGAAAGATCCTGGAGGTATTCTGTTAGATTGTTTATTGAAAGATGAAGCTGACAAAGTGTTACAAGAATTTCATGCAGGAGAATGTGGTGGCCATCTGAACTGGAAGGTCACAGCCAACAAAATCCTTAGGGCTGGTTTCTATTGGCCCACCCTGTTCGTTGATGTACATCATAAAGTGACTGCATGTCATCAATGTCAGTTGTTTGAAGGCAAAAGGAAACTCCTTCCTCTCCCCCTGAAACCGATCTCAGTTGAAGCTCCTTTCTAGCAATGGGTACTGGAATTCATTGGAGAAATACACCCTCCTTCTTCAGGCCAGCATAGGTGGATTCTCACCGCCACAGATTATTTTTCCAAATGGATTGAGGCAGTACCAATCAGGCAAGCCACTGACTCTGTTATTATCAAATTCCTTGAAAATAATATCTTGTCTTGCTTTGGATGTCCTAGAAAGATTATAACTGATAATGCAGCCGCTTTTCAGTCGAAGAAACTCATAGATTTCTGCAACCAGTATCACATTGGATTGGGACATTCCACAACTTACTACCCTCAGGGGAATGGGCTAGCGGAATCTTCAAACAAAACCTTGGTAATCATCATCAAGAAAACATTGCAGGAAAACAATAAATCGTGGCATAACAAGTTGGTGTTTTCCTTGTGGGCCGACAGACTGACCACCAAAAGGTCAATTGGTATGTCACCATATCGGTTGGTCTATGGCACTGAAACAGTTTTCCCCACTTCCTTAGGAGTCCCAATCATGAAGTTGCTTCAAGAAGTACAAGCCGAGCCAAATGACTCACAGAGAAGGATCAACCAGATGATCCAGTTGCAGCAGTCTAGGGAAGATGTTTTCAACAAGACTCATGTAATCCAAGAAAGCATCAAGAAGATTTTTCACAAAAGAACCAAGGAAGATGATTTTGAGCTAGGATATTTGGTGCTGAGATGGGACGCTAGAAATGAAGACAAGGGAAAGCATGGAAAATTTGACAGTCTATGGAGAGGATCGTATATGATTCAAGCATTCAGGGGAAACAACGCTTTCTTTCCAAACAATGCTGATGAGACAGATTTGCCAGGAGGACCTGTAAATGGTAGAATGTTGAAGCATTACGTGCCACCTTAGTAGAGACTTGAGTTTTTCTACTTACCATTGTACATACCATTCTTATTTTTCGCCTGCATTTTCTGAGCGAGGAACATTAGTCAGTTGGTTGAAGCTTGAAGAGAAGGCCCTAAGCCGTTGACCACTGTTCTTCCAATTTTTGAGAACAGAACCAACGAAGGCTACTAGGCATGAATTCTCAGAATGACCAGGACCAGGATTCTTGGAACTTCACATGGAAAGTACCATCCCCAGGTGGATCCACTGTTATCACCCTATAAGTTATAGAATCAACTGGTGATTGGGATATTATCTGTCTCTAGTCTTTTTTGTTGACAAATGATTTTTAATTCTGCAAATAATTTGAAAAGGAAAAAGAAAGAAAAGAAAAAGAAAAAGAAAAGAAAAGAAAAAAGAAAGAAATAGAAAAATAAAATAAAAGAGGGCATAAAAGAATTGCAATAAAGCCCCATGCAATAATAGTAACTTGGTCCATACCTTTCAAGCATGGCCAAGTTATTTTTAAATTTATGTTGATAGGATTAGTGAATGAGTTTGGCTAAACAATTTAATCTTAGCCAAAGTATCTAGGTTAGATTAGTGAATAAATCTAGCCAGACTCTCTAATCTTGGTCAGATAGCCCTAGGGTAGAGTAAATTCTTAACCCAACAGTCTAATTTGGGTTAATTGTCGTAGGAAGCTATGTTAGAAGATAGGCTAGTTGCTTTATTTTCAATAAGAACCAGTTTGATGATCAATGGTGCACCATGTTTCAGATGTTTAAAAGTGGTGTTGGCCAAGCGCTATGGTGGTGTCTACTTGAAAAACCTTGGAAAAACCCATATAATGCATTTATCCTAAGTTCTCCCCGGCGCATATGTTTTCCGCTCCCTATTTATGCTTGTTGCACATATCAATGGTCCTCATCATGGCACCCAGATCTACAGTGAAAATATTTTTCCGAACCCCCCCCCCCCCCGACCATTCTACCTTTAACGGAGGGGGGGGTCCAAAAATGCTGATAAGACCTACGTGCATCTGGACGGCCCAGGATCGAGTGCACTGATCTATAGTCAACATTGGATTTCGGACCCCCCCGTCCATTCTTCCTTTAACTAAGGCGGGGGGGTCTAGAATGAGTGATAAAAAGCATGCAAATATCTGCGGCCATGAAACAAGTGCTCAGATCAATGGTTCAAAATATTTTTTGGACCCCCTCGACTGATATGCTTTTAACCAAGGGGGGAGGGGCTCCGGAATTGAATCTTCTCTCTGGTGGGCCCCTCTTTATACGTGGCGTCAATTTAATGGTCCCGAGTTCCATCACCGCCTACTATCTCACATACATTCATCACATGTTGACGTCACTGTCCACCTTTCTGAAAAGGGTCACATCCTATAAACTTATGTCGTTCCTTTCCCCTCAGTCGCTCGCGGCAAGCCCCATCACCATGACTTTTATCCCAATCGATCGTCGCCACATCACTTTTCTGTATTCCATCAGTTACCGTCACCTGCCATCTCACATCCCAAATGATTTGTTGGCCATTTATTACTGGATAACCTATCCGTTATCCAACTGACCTGTCTCCCGCGCCCAACGGACACCCATTTACTCAAAACTACCCTCATTCTCCCTTTTCTCACCATTTACCACTCATCGCACCAGAGAGTTTTTTTTTTACACCGCTGACTCCTCAATTACACTCAGTTGCCCTCATCCACAGTCAGTCGGCCCCACTAACATTGTTTGTCTTCCAGGTACTGATTGCAGAAATGGCGCCTAAGTCCAAACAAGCAGAAGGAGAGGAGAATCCGTTTCTCCCACCTCCTGTCAACCTTGACAGGATCCCACTGCTCGACAAAGACCGATTAATCATAGATACAAAGTGCGATTTTGATTTCACAGACCTTCAGTCATGGCTCAAAGAGGTCTTCCTGGACCAGAGCGATGAAATCGAATTAGGGAGTCCAATTTACCCCTTTACCTCTTCCCTCAAATTCATCCTTTTCCAGAGTTTACCCTCAAGTGCCAAGCTCACTACATTCCCAAGAAAAGTGTCGTCATCTACTCATCCGGAGATATTCTTTTCCTTGTCACACCCGAATCCATTGACCAGATGATGCAAATTCCCCGAGCTGACTCTGCATCACCCTTCAACCTGGAAATTCTTACAGAGTTGTACCAGAAAATGACCTTCCCCTAAAGAGCTCAAATATTTGATCTTTTCCTTCCCCCATCCACTCAATTCCCCTCCACAAATCCTCTGTATCCTTCCTCCATGTTCTCAACTAAAGGAAACCAGATCATTTCATCCCTTTGTGCCTTGTCAGGATACTATTATGATCAGTGGGTAGATGAACCCATTCTGGGTTTTCTATCCATCTTCTCTACCGATGAAAAGCCCACCACCCAGTTTGATTTCAACACTTTTCTGGAAGACAATATTCACGAACAGTTCATGAATTTCGCCACGGAAGGCATGTTCAGATACTCGTCCATATTGGCATACTTGTTCATCTTCTTCCAAGCAGACAAATTCGGTTTTTCCATGCAGAAGATGGATGGAGATGGCAGACCCCAGGCAGTGACAGCATGGACCTCCTTACTCAAGCACAACTCCACAAAATTCAGTTTCAAGGAGTTCATTGATCAGTTCTACCACCCTGTGGTAAGTATCCTAGGTAGTAGACCCGAGCCTTGGATAAATGATGAAATTCAAAGAATCCTACATCTCTCGGATAACACAAAGAAGGGGGACTGTTATTTCTATCAAGATTACACCAATATCAGAGTATACGGGTGCGAGTTGGCACAGTATAAGCTGCCCAAGTATCTTCCTATCATAATTTTTGCTTTGGAATACATAAGGCAGATAATAAATTCTGATGATATCCATTTTGTGTCACTGAAGAAAAAGCAGCAGCTTAGAATCAAGGGGCAGATTGGCTCCTTCATCTACAACAATCGTGGCGCTGGGGAGGAAGCAGACAGGATGCTGAGGGAAATTAAGTTCTCCATAAGATTCCCATGGAATTATGATCCATGTGGGATCATATCAGAGATGAGAGTGAAGAACAAAAACATCCCTGATGTTCATGAGTCCAGGCCTGAAGTTGAGAAGTTCGCAAATCAGACAACCTGGGAGCCTGACACATTGATCGAAGTAGAATAGTAGGATCCCCCGACCACTGTGTCACAAACAACCACGCCACAGGTCCCGAAAGCGAAAAGGCCTAGGCAAGAGTTATCTCCGCCTGTCACAGAAGTGTCTTAAGAAGAATTCTAGCTGCATACCAAGAGGCCTAAGACTACTTCAGTCCCTGGCCCGATCGGAGAAAAATAAGCCTCGTCTACAATAGTGACCAAGGTTGATAGGCCACCCTTCGGTTCGAGCCTCCATAAGGTCATAACTTCAGCATTGCTGGAGAAATCCACAGACTCTCCATTGACCAACCAGCCCAGCAAGGTAGGACCAAAATTGAGTATCTTTGAAAAGTATGAGCTAATCAAGAAAAGGAACCAGACCTTGACCAGCAGTACTTGCACCCAGTTTTGGAAGCAGACGTCGACTGTGCAACATAGGCTGTTTTCATCCTTTGACACCGAGAAGGGAAGAATGCATATGGCATTCCTCCAGGCATAGGTACCAGATCCAAAGGTGATCACTGACTACAAGAGGGTCACCTTCGAATTCTAGACGAAGGACGTGCATCCGGCTGCTCAGATGGATCTGCATAAGAAGATAGCGAAAATGGTTTTTTACATGCTGGCGGATGCTTCCACTTCTGCATCCAAACTGCAAGTGTCCCTGAACAATGTTCAAACACAATTGAAGTTGGAGAAGGTATCGTCCTTTTCCAATGACAATAGAATTAAGGATTTGGAGGAGTTGGTCCTCAAGATCGGTTATGATCCTGCGAATTTGAAAGAAACTAAGGAAATGATAAAGAAGAAGAATGCTGACATAGCCTCCTTGAGGAAATAGTTGAAGATCTCTCCCACAAAGGACTCGCAGGCGAAGGAGATAGCAGAGAAAGAAGGAGAGAAAGACAAAATGCTCAAGCTGCTCATGGAGCAAAATGCACAGCTTAAGGAAATGGAAGCTGAGATGGAGAAGCTATTAAAAGAGAAAGAGAAACTGAAGCCAATGGAATTCATTCCATTGAGTGCTATTCCAATTTCAAGAGTGAGCACAGCATCGGTGACAGAAGTCCCATCAACAACTCCATTTGCATCCCTGGAGAAGACAACTGACATGGCTAAGTCTATGGAAAAGATGAACCTACAGGAAACAGAGATCAGCAGGCTCAAAAAGGAGATTGGGAACCTTCAGGAACTCAAATCCTCCTTTCAGACCAGCCTCTCCAAGGAAAAGCAGGTGACAGATCAGCTCAAACAGGAGTTACAACAGCTCTAGAAGCAAACAGTGGCAGGAAAAACTTTGGTCGAGGTTAAAGAAAGTATATGGACTGACATCACCAAGTCCATGAATGAGATATGACCCATGGTACAGATCATGTTTGAGTAGAATGAATTGGTACAAAGAAGAAAACAGGCCATCGAGAAGATCAGATCAGAATTGGGAGAAATGCCAACACAGTCGAACGAGATCATCAAGTTCTTAAATTCTAAGACCAGGGAAGAACTGGAAGAGATGAAAATCGAAGACAGAACAGAGACCATCCTTGAGGTAAAAAGAGTTTTGACCAAGAGAGGATTAATGCTTCAGCTAGAAGAAAAGGTTCAGGCCATGGATCTAGGGGTACAAAGATTCTTCAGTAATATTGAGGCTCTCCAGAAGAAAGGTCTTCCTGGTCTGAAGGTAATAAATGATAAATTGATGACACTCCCAGACTACAAGAAGAGATTGGCCGATGTGTCTAAGGACAGTTCAAAGTTTGTAGGAATTCAAGGGAGCATCACTGGCAAGGCATTCCTAGATGCCCTTCAGTGGGACATCAGTATCCAACATGAGATTCGATACATCTTCCTCACCAAGCCTACATTCACCAAGTACACAGAAATGGACGAAGTGTATCGAAGGCTACTCAAAGTCAATGTGCCCAGTCATCTTCGATGGGAGGAACTATGTGATTTGATCGATTAGCAGATGAGTTGTCACAGTCCAGTCATTTGTCCAATCAGATGAGGTCGTACAAAGGCTTTATCAACGACCCACCCATAAATCAACGTGCAGTTACACCACATCATCAAGAAGTTCCTAGGTTTAGGAAATTTGTTAATTTGGTTAGGCTAAAAATAGATTTAGCATGTCCTGGTCATTAATGACAGGATCGTTTGTAATTTGAGTTATAAATACTTCACCTTTCGAAGTATTGAGGGTTGTTGATCTTCACCCCCTAAAGCTATCAGACTGTAATACTTTTGAAAAGATCTTCCATTAATAAAAAGGAGGCACTTTTACAGGATTCTTGCATGTATTCACTGGTGATGTTTTTCTCTCTAAGTTGAATGTTATTCTCGCTTTGTTATCATATTTTTTTCTATATCTAATCTTTAGAAGTAACGAAAGTTGCAGGATTTATCTCGTATACCCTGTTTCTGACTCGAAATATTTTAGTGTTTTATCTTCTGGTGTTTTCAATTAAATAAATTCTTAACTACTTCTTTGTTGAAATTATCTTTCTCATCTTTTCTGTTGTTCATCATTTATTCTACTGAAGGATCCAATGATTATATTATCTCGCCCTGTGAAAGTTTCCCTTTTCATTTCTGGCTTGGATTTCATATTTTATTTAAGACATAGACCCCATAGACCAATGGATGTGTAGACTGCCTTAACCAACTTGAAAAATACTATAACAACAAAAAACCGACCTATTTATTTACCTAGACTAATATTTATAATTTGAAACATATCTAAATCATATAGAGAGATCCCTCTCTGAAGTTGGAAGGGCTAGATCCCAGCTTCAAAAGCGGTTGGATAAAGTTACCTTAGTAGATTTCTTCTATTGTCAACCTCTAGGAAATTTACCAAGTGCTAACAGCATCATCAGCTAATCTCTGATCTGAGTTATCCTGGAACAAAAAGATGCCACATATTTACCTTTCTCCATATTCAAATACTTAATCTTTTTCTTAAGTGTCCTCTTCTGACTTGGAGCCTGTTTCTCATACAGATTCACCGAGGTATCCATACAGTCCTTGGCAGTCATTAACAAAGTCATTACAAGCATTATATTGTCTTTGACTGAGTCAAAGATGATTCGCTTGGACTTTTTTTGACTCTTCTTGAAGGCCAATCTTCTTGCATTATTTGTGGGTTCATCCACCACTGTGGTCACATACTTCTCAATACCATGCTCCTGCAAGATATTTTTTATCCGGAGCTTCCACACATTGAAGTTGGTAGCTCCTTCGAGCCTATCCTCGGCTCTGACTGAAATGGAGGATTCCATGGACCTCACACTAGAAACTTAATCAAGCTAGCTTGTATCTATGTGTACCTGTTGCTGCACTTCAACATGTTTAACACACCCTAAGCTCTGATACCATGTTCAATTATGATCTTGATTTCTTATGCGGATTAATTCTTTTATTTTTTTCAATACTTTGATTCCAGCTTAATACACTTCAACAATTTCAAATCATAATCAAATAGAAATAATTATGTAGATACCTAAACATGCATATCAACAATACATATACCCTGGGTAAACCCTGTACAAGGAGAAGAACCCCAACAAACAATATTCCTTTATTGCATTAATAATGTAAGATCTCTTACAAATATCCACCATGAATGTACTTCTCTCAAAGATCTTTCTAACATGACTCCAACCTGACAAAGAATTACAAGACCTTGTTGAAATACACCTTTGATATGTTGCCTCTTTATCACTGATGTGCTCCTCTATTACTTCACCCTCAACCTACATATGAAAACTCTGTTTCAAAATTGTGTTTCAAAACTGTGTTGCAGAACTGTGTTGAGGAGAGGGTTCGACCTCTTCTTATATAGGCTAAAGAGGGGAAGAGGAGAACCTCAAAATAGTAACCTGACTGCATGCATTAGTCATAACTCAACTTCATACTTTAGTTCAAACTTAGAACTAGACTTGAGATTGGTTACAACTCAGCATTACACTTTAGTTTGAACTTTAGAGCTAGACTTGAGATTGGTTATAACTCAGCATTACACTTTAGTTCGAACTTAGAACTAGACTTGAGACTGACATGCTTTATTTCGAACTTAGAACTAGACTTAAGACTTTAGTTGCAACTCAACATTACAATTTAGTTCTAAGATAGAACTAGACTCAAGACTTTAGTTGCAACTCAACATTACACTTTAGTTCTAGACTCAAGACTTTAGTTGCAACTTAACATTACTAAACTAGAACTAGACTCAAGACTTTAGTTGCAACTCAACATTACACTTTAGTTCTAACATAGAACTAGACTCAAGACTTTAGTTACAACTCAACATTACACTTTAGTTCTAACATAGAACTAGACTCAAGACTTTAGTTACAACTCTAGACAAGGCAATTCAAAATTCTCTTCATGGTGGATAATGTTTACACGTGCCAATGCACTAGACCAATACAATTACATCATTTGCAATATTAGGAATATCGTTTGTTTCTAGCTCATAGGAATTTTACATTCAACCTAAGTTTTTCTAGATACCTTTACTTTTTCTCATGGATCACAAGGTTTGACTAGGCTCACGGAGGTTGTATGTTCCCCCTGACTTTTGCACTAGTTTGTCTATGCTCATAAATGTTGTACGTCCCCCCTGACTTTTGCAGTAGATTGCCTATGCTCATATAGGTTGTACGTTCCCTGTGACTTTTGCATTAGACTCACATAGCATCTCGTTCATCCTCACTTTTGGTTTGACTCACATAGGTTGTCCATTCCCCCTAGCTTTTGTCAATACCTCACAAGACTGGTTGATTCTCCAAATCTCCCTGGCTAGCCTTAGGGTGGTCCATACGACCTCTCATTGGATAATGACTGTCGATGTTGCCAAATTTAACAGGGGATACATGGCTCTATGAGATGACACTAGTTGTCCTTATGGTATTTTACGTTTTATATTTCCCTCATAAAAGGAAAATATTGCAGGAAAACAAGGTGTTACTATCGATCAACTAGTGTTTTGTACCCCAGACCTTGGATTCAATGCGGGTTCCAATATGACCTTTGTTTGGGATGCCAAGATTAATTACATATGTTAGTACCATTTTTTATCCTGGCTCAAATATGCATGTCTCTTTAGGTTGTAAGGCCATGATTAGGAAAAATAGAGGTTGAATGCGAGATTACATAGCTCTTATAGTGAAAGATCTAGCAGAATTTCAAGAACTATAGAGAATTCAGTAGAAAAAGCATGCCCTAAGGGCCCAAGGATAAATTTCCAACACCTGGGTGCTTATAGAGAGATAAAACAAGGAGAATTGTGCCCTTGAAAGGCCTAATCCATTCTCAGACAAAGGCTATATCATGATACCACAACCTAAGAATCAAGTGCTAACAAAGACACAAGCCTAATTATCCAACAATTGCAAGCGAGCCTAACATGACTAATGTCGCATCAGAAAATTGCACGGGAGATAACATGCATATGGGGTACAACAACGGTTTTACAAGCATTGTGTTCAAAATTGAATGGTGTCACCTGACAAGAATATGTAGGGATAAACCACTATCATTGGGTCAGGACAATGGTATTCTAGTTTTTCCTAACCACTTGCCTGATCATTATCAATGAAAATTTGTGCACTGATTCAACGACACCCAGAGTCGATTCAACATTCCACGTGGCACACTCAAAGAGTCAGAGAAAACTTGGCACACTAATAGGTTACACATCATAGACATTCCGAGTCTGGCACCTATATAAATAGGGCCCACTAGGGATTCCATTCACTATATCAAACTCAATTACGCATAGGTCAAGCCTAGATCCATATAAGAAATGAAATGGACTAGTAGGATGTTTCCACGTTTCCATGGGATCATAATGAAATCAACATGATGTCGCACAAAATTTCCCACCTCTTCCCAAAATTTCAAAGAGAGATAAGCCATTGGGAAAATGATGCGTGTTCACAAAAAAAACATGAGAAAGGAATTCTCAAGTAGGTGAAATATATTTGGCAGAGCATCAATTCATTTGAGGAGAATACACTAGGTAAAAAGACATTTGGCCTCTCCTTTGGTTCCTTTCACCAATAATTATACCTTTATCTGCAACCAATATAGGATGGAAATAATCGAACATACACACACCCCCACCTAATACTAAGATATCATAATATCACACCAGGTATGCTGAATCATTTGGCCCCATTGGTTGTCTCGATAAGAACTTGTCTAGTTCCTATAAGAAAAAACCAAAGAATCAAAGAAAACTAATATGCGAGTAATTTTATTTCTAAAGGTGGGTTACTCAGATGCTAGGTGTCACTGATGATGACCCACCTTCTAATTCTCTCCATTCAGGAGAGATTTATCAGCTATCTTGGTTATATATGTTGGGAGAATGTGTTCTGCATTTTGTGAATGAGATAATCTCCTTCTCTAGTATCATTAGCGCATACTTGAGATCTGAAGGAAAATTTGGAATCCACCATAAGGGGCAATGTATCAATTGACCAATTCTCTACAGAATCTTGAGATAGAGGATTCAGAGAGCTGGCCAATGCTATGTTGCATTGATGAGTGGTGGAGGCTGAGAGGAAACAGTTAGATGTACTTTCATCCAGCCAGTGATATCAATTGTCTATATGTTGAGTATATCTAACAAAATAGATGAAGGTACAATTGAGTCATTTAGAAGGATCTAAACAAAATATCAATTTGACAAAGAGAACACACCCAACAATAGCATTGGCAGGTTAACTTTGGTGATAAAAATCAATTACAAATCAGTTAGAAGACTAGAGGTAGTATCAAGAATCTGAAAATCAATATCTAGTTTCAAGAAGCATTGTTGGATTATATGAATGGTTTTCTCACAAATGAAGGTCCTATAAAGAATTATAAGGAGCTCAGTTTTTAGGTTGGCAGTTTGGAAAATTTAACAGTTTCTTACAACCAAAGTTGTTTAATAACAATCCTCAAGAACAAACAGGTAATTAAGACTGCAA
Source organism: Picea engelmannii (assembly GCA_009831015.1). Lineage (NCBI taxonomy): Eukaryota > Viridiplantae > Streptophyta > Pinopsida > Pinales > Pinaceae > Picea > Picea engelmannii. The sequence goes on along the minus strand of ML780898.1, from coordinate 822,666 downwards.
AATTCATGAGATTTATCCCTTATGCTATGTTTCAATTTTTCATTCCTCTTTTTGTGCATGTTCTCTTGTAAAATACAACCCTCTCAAATCCACCCCTCTCATTTTGGATTCTTGTATCAAATCCCCATTAATAAAATATTAAAAAACAAGTTATATTACATGTTCAATGTTACTCTGTGTTGTATGCTTATGATATTGAAGTGATTTATTCTTAGAAATGACTAGTTATTGTCATTTGTTCATATGTTTAATGATATGCAGAGGGTACCTCCATGGATTTTAATACTTTAAGATGTTTAACTATTTGATGCACGTTTTAACAATCTATTTTACATGTTAGAAATGTTGAATTATTAATTCCTCAACACATTATTATGTTTCCATAAGATATAAGATTCATTCTTTGCAATGCCTTATACTCTTATCTTGTGTTTATTTTAATTCACCATTTCCCCTACGCTTAAAACTAAATTTTATGAAACACTCATGGACAAATGCCTTATGGAGTTGAAGGTTTTTAATATTTGGAATGAGACTATTTGAGAGCTAAGAGTTTTATGAGAGAGAGAGAGAGAGAGAGAGAGAGAGAGAGAGAGAGAAACTTGCCCAATTTTTGCATAATTTCATTTACCAAAAGCATGTATTTAAGGCTCTTATTGTTGATGGTAAACAAGATTTAGTTATCCAATTGTTAGTTATTCACCTTATGAATCCACAAAAGGAAAATTTGGCATCTAAAAGAAATTTATTAGAAGCAACCTGAATCATGAGTATACTCCAATATACTTAGATCCATAGAAGCTCATGACTGAGAGAAATATTAGAGAACGAAAAATATCTTCAGATTTAGTTAACCCTAATCTAGAAACATCTCCTTCTATTGTTCATAGAGGTAGCGTATATTTTTAGCTAATTCATATACCTATTGATTCATATTCTTCTTTGAAGCTACCTCTTGAACCCTTAATAGATATACAAAATTCACCCAAATATTTATGTCAAGAAGTGAGTTCTTACCTTAAACCCTTCTTGAAAAACCCTGATAATCCTCTATCATTCTAAGCCAATAACCTTATTCTTCAAAATTGTATGGAAAAATTAGGTGGAGGAAGAGTGGGGGGAAGCTAGCTCCCACCACCACCTTTAAATCCTTGGGTAGCTATTATATGTCCCATTAAATCTACTTGTGAATGTTCATGATATCCCTGGAAATTATTTGAAGATATTTGCCAAATATGATGGAGAACAAGCTCATTCCACTGAAGAACATATAAAATTCTTCAAATACTTCAATGACAATGTATTCATGGAAAACAATGTTTCTTCATGAGGTTGTTGGTTTAAACTTTGGCTAGAGACATCCAGAATTGGTTCAGAGAGCTTCATGTGGCCTCAATTGATTGATGGTAGGATCTTTAGTATGCATTTATGAGACAATGGGGGGAAAGAGAGGAAGTCTATATTACTTGAACAAATTTGGATCAGTCAAGAAGAGAGATAACAAGCCTGTTGTTGACTTTAACAAAAAATTTAACAAGATATACAAAAATATCCCTATAGACATAAGGCCTTCTCATCACGTAGCTAAAGTCACATATGTTGGGGATTTTTATGTTGAATTTGCCATGGCATTAAGGGAAAGAACAGTCATAACTCTTCTTGTTACGCATGATTATGTAATGTAAATCAAAGGAAATATGATTGCATCAGGTAAAATGAATCAAAGTTTAGATCAAGTAGTAAAGAAAGAAGGTTAGAGAGAACTATAGTCCATCTATTCTAGCCAAAGATTCCCATTAAGCTAGGATGTGTTAGCGTCGGAAGTCACTCCTGGATTGCTTACAGGAGCAGAGCCCGACACCCATCAGTTTAATGTCACGATTTGTTTATAAAGGGATGATCAAATAGAGATAAAGGCTCGAGGAGATATCACTCTAACTCAGGGAATGGATCTGGTACGTAAAGAACAAAGGAGGTCTAGAATCCTAACTTCAGCCAGTGGGTTGATTAAAAAGATGAATAGGTGGAAGATGTAGTAGGAAAAGTGAACAAACAACTTTGGGCAACAGGCTTTTAGCAGTTTGCAGAAGAAAGACTCTGAATGCAAGATCTGCTTGGTTCAGGGTCTCAAGCAACTGAAAGGGGACTTGACTGGATCCTCCAATTCCAAGTCACTCAGCGCTGGGAAAATCACAAGAACTGATTAGAGACTCCGTAACTATTACAATGATCCATTACAACATCATCCTATAACAGTTACAACTCAACTGGATCCTCCAATTCCAAGCTGCTCTAACACAGTATAACAAAGATGTAAAGAAACTGGCATTCATAAGGCAAGAAGTCTCGGAAGTCTAAAAATAACCAGAAAACAGTGCTTCATTAAAGTTTTACAACCGGGAGCTCTGTTCAACCATCCATCCTTATAAAAATGGCAAAAACGCCTACATATACTCAAAAAACCACCACAGCAGCAAAAACAAGACGTTGCATTAAATAATTGCATCTGCATGGCTTTTGACAGTCTTCCCATGTAGACTCTAGACGATCGTGTGCCCATGACAGACGCCATCTTAAGTGCGCATGGCTCCAGCAAGGGCAGTAGCTGAGCCATTTAAATTCCAAGCTAGTGTGTGTAGAACTATTCTGGCTGGTCACGAAATCGGGCTTGGCTTCTCTGGAAGAATGGGTACACAGGACCCTCCTAAACAGACTGTTGGTCAGACCCTCCATGCCTTACAATTAATGATTGAGGCGAGGCCTCAACCACCCTCTCTTTTCTTCATTCATTACTGAGCCGAAGCATCTCTTTGGAAAACCCGACCCAGTCCACATGTCTCTTCTTCTTTCCTCATGGTCTCCTGTACTTCACCATGAATTTTCCCCGACTCTGTATTGGGTTTCAGGGTTTCGCATTCCCTGTTGTCAAGAGTTCTTGACCCTTTGAACTCCCGATCACCGATTCTCCGATGAACGCTCCTTTTTCCTTAGCCCCTCCTGGCTAGGCTCAGGTCCATACGCCCATCCCTCATAAGACCACAACCCTATACCTCCGTCGGAGTTTCGGCACTTGCGATGTCACAATGCACATGTCTCCATGACTCGCGATTCCACGAGTTGTGACGCACCTTTTTCTGCTTTGGCCCTCCTGGCTTAGCCCTGGCCAACGTGACTGTCACCCATGACTACGACCTTACCTTGTCAGTGTTTCATATTTTTCGATGCCAAAAATAACAATTCCACGGGACTCGCGATATGTCGAATCTCGATTTCGCCTGCCACCTGTCTTTTTCTTGTGTGACCTCTTCTGGGGTCCACCTTCATCACGATCGGGAAATCGTGTATCGCGATTCTTCAATGCACAAAAATCTCGCTCCCGGGATCTCCGATATCCCGATGGCTTCAACTCCGATGGATGCTTCCCTGTCAGGACCCTCCCCGATAACACTGATCTCCTGCCACGCATCCTATCCAGATGGATGGTCCCTATTGACTCTCGGGGATTTGGGACTTTCGCTGTCTTGTTTCTATTTCTTGTCCCGAGACAAGAAATATCGCTAACATTAGGCTCCATGGGGGATAGAGTCGTCCCTGCGATTCTCTAAGAACTCATTCCGCAGCTTCAGTGCCTTGTTGTTGGGCTATGGAGTCATGCTGAAAACATCCCGCTGCTGAAAATACAGGCTGAAAAATAAAAGTAACAAAATAAAGCTACATGATCAAAGGAGCTTATTTAATTACACAATCCTAAACTAATAAAATATTTTACATGGGCTAGGTGAAAGAGAACTTCCACCATAGCCATTCAAGCAGCTTCCTGGATAGAAGCTCCTTCCTTCTGTCGATGATCACCAGCAGATGGTGTAACCGTGACAACAAAATGGCTACACTCTTCAACTCCTCCTTACAGGCTGGAATTGAGATGAAATAGGGTGGCTCCAAAGCATAAGGGAAATGCCACTCCATGTATTCACTGACAGGGTCATCAAATGAGTGGCCAATTCTAGGAAATTGGCGACAGACGACCTCTTCTGCTACAAAGTTGTTCACCTGTGGCTGAATATCTTTGATAAGCACAGGTTGATGGTGGACAACTGATGTAGGCTCGCTCCTCTCGGGTGGTGGCTGCTCACTGACTGGCTCTGAACAAAGAGTAGTCTGCCCCTCTGGTTCTTTTTCCTCTTCTTGTTTGCTCTCCTCCAGGTCCGATTCATATTCATCATAAATAGGGACCATGGGGTGATTATGCTTGCTGACTGGCTCTTCAGTATGTTTATAGTGATAGAATGTAGGATAAGCGTGCTGCTCATCATCACTATAATATTCATCAAAAAGGGGTTGACCCTTATCTCTATGATCCTCTTCCAGAATGGTGATCCTGTCAAAAATATCCATTTTAGGGATAGTGGGACCCGCTGCTTCTGGTTGCTCATACATAATCTTCTTCTCTTTAATCTCAGGTAAAAATATATGGTGAGAAACTCCCTGGAGAAAAAGAGAGGGAACCGCTTCCACAATAATGTCTTCTTTACAAACAGGAAGGTCTCCGTCCTCAGAAACAGGGTTGCTAGGAATATCTGCTTCAACCCGACATTTAGGTGAGCCATCCACCATGGACCACATCTGCTCTACCAACTCATAATCTCCAGAGGAGGCATGTTGATCTTTATGAACATCTAAAAGAACAGACACATCCGATATGATGTCAGATGCTTCCATCCTTGAGCTAACACCACTCATATCATTCAACACCTCAATTTTTTCACAGCAGATGCTTTCCTCCACAGTAAGGGCTTCATCATGGACATGGTCTTCAGGGACAATAGCGGCTTCATGAAGCGAAGAAAACTCTTCACAACAACTTTCAAACAAGCGAACAACTGGATAGTAGTCTTTACAAAATGAATTGAAAGTTGTATGAAAACCTGCTAAAGAGAGGATACTTGTGGCGGGAAGAGACCAACACCATTCAAGAGTATCTCCCTTCAATGAATACCTAAAGAGATTAATCCGAACATCCTCATGCGTGATATTGTGTCGGTGGATAGTCTCATGGAAGTCCAGTAAATGCTCAGCTAGTTCTTCCAAATCTGATGCATGAAATTCCAGGAGGAAATCTTCCCATTGGTCTCTATCAGGAAGTGCATTAGGAAAGCCAACTATCTGAGAAAAGTCACAGAAAGAAAACCTTTGAGCCAAAATTTTCTCCATATCGAACCAGTGAAGTCACCAATTGATCCTCGAATCATGGATTCACCAGGTGAAAAATGTGCAGCTTCGAATGTGTCTGGTCCTTGTTCACCATCAAAGGCTGGATCTTAACATTATCATTACCCCAGGAAACTTCTCAGGCTGAGAAAGAAGCCACTGAAACCTTCTCGAGAAATCTCCTCTGGGTCAGCTTTCAGGTGTGTCAACAGTGGCCACAACTGAAACAGTAAAGTGGAAACAATGGAGTCGCCAGGTGCACAATAGCAATCTGAGTAATTCTAATTTCTGATGCACCTTCAGAATCAGTTGATCGTTGTCGTTCTGCCCAGGGAAAATCTTCAACTTCGTCCCCGGCAATGGTGCCAGAAATGTTAGCGTCGGAAGTCACTCCTGGATTTCTTGCAGGAGCAGAGCCCAACACCCATCAGTTTAATGTGACGATTTGTTTATAAAGGGATGATCAAATGGAGATAAAGGCTCGAGGAGATATCACTCTAACTCAAGGACTGGATCTGGTATGTAAAGAACAAAGGAGGTCTAGAATCCTAACTTCAGCCAGTGGGTTGATTAAAAAGATGAACAGGTAGAAGACGTAGTAGGAAAATGGAACAAACAACTTTGGGAAACAGGCTTTCAGTAGTTTGTAGAAGAAAGACTCTGAATGCAAGATCTGCTTGGTTCAGGGTCTCAAGAAACTGAAAGGGGACTTGACTGGATCCTCCAATTCCAAGTCACTCAGTGCTGGGAAAATCACAAGAACTGATTAGAGACTCCATAACTATTACAATGATCCATTACAACATCATCCTATAATAGCTACAACTCGACTGGATCCTCCAATTCCGAGCTGCTCTAACACAGTATAACAAAGATGTAAATAAACTGGCATTCATAAGGCAAGAAGTCTCAGAAGTCTAAAAATAACCAGAAAACAGTGCTTCATTAAAGTTTTACAACCGGGAGCTCTGCTCAACCATCCATCCTTACAAAAATGGTGAAAACACCTACATATACTCAAAAAACCACCACAGCAGCAAAAACAAGACGCTGCATTAAATAATTACGTCTGCATGGCTTCTGACAGTCTGCCCATGCAGACTCAGGACGATCGTGCACCCATGACAGATGCCATCTTAACTGCGCATGCCTCTAGCAAGGGGAGTAGCTGAGCCATTTAAATGCTAAGCTAGCATGTGTAGACCTCCTCCAGCTGGTCTTGAAATCGGGCTTGGCTTCTTTGGAAGAATGGGTACACAGGACCCTCCTGAACAGACTGTTGGTCAGACCCTCCATGCCTTGCAATTAATGATTGAGGCGAGGCCTCAACCACCCTCTCTTTTCTTCATTCATTGCTGAGCCGAAGTGGTTCTTTGGATCCCCGAGTGGAATTCCTAATGAAAACCCGACCCAGTCCATAGGTCTCTTCTTCTTTCCTCACGGTCTCCTGTACTTCACCATGACTTTTCCCTGACTCTGTATCGGGTTTCAGGGTTTCACATTCCCCGTTGTCAAGAGTTCTTGACCCTTTGAACTCCCGATCACCGATTCTCCGATGAGCGCTCTTTTTTCCTTAGCCCCTCCTGGCTAGGCTTAGGTCTGTATGCCCATCCCTCATGAGACCGCAGCCCTATACCTCCGTCGAATTTTTGGCACTTGCGATGTCACAATGCGCATGTCTCCATGACTCATGATTCCCCGAGTCGCGATGCACCTTTTTCCGCTCTGGCCCTCCTGGCTTAGCCCTGGCCAACGTGACCGTCACCCATGACTATGACCTTATCCTGTCGGTGTTTCGGACTTTTCGATGCCAAAAAGCATAAGTCCATGGGACTCGCGATATGACGAATCCTGATTTTTCCTGCCACCTGTCTTTTTCTCACGTGACCTCTTCTAGGGTCCACCTTCATCACGATCGGGAAATCACGTATCGCGATTATGCAATGCACAAAACTCTCGCTCCCGGGATCTCCGATATCCCAATGGCTTCAACTCCGATGGACGCTTCCCTGTCGGGACCCTCCTCGATAACACTAATCTCCTGCCACACGTCCTATCCAGATGGACGGTCCCTATTGACTCTTGGGGATTTGGGACTTTTGCTGTCTTGTTTCTCTTTCTTGTCCCGAGACAAGAAATATCGCTAACAGGATGGATGAAATATGTAGACTAATAAGAAATTTTACAAATAAAATGTCAATTTTATAGATGGAGAATGGTAATGAAAAAAAATATCCTAGAGAAGGAGGGACGAGGAACCCTAATTAGTATAGAATTCCTTTTAATCCTCAACTCATGAGGAAGGAAAGAAGAAATGAAGAACATCCCATCCAACATGTTGTGAGAACCAACGATGAAAACAACTTGGTTGAGGAATCAATGGATGAGGAATATGTCAAGAATCTAGAGGAAATACACTTTTTACAAGGAGAAAATAATGTCATGAATCTAACATAAGATGATTATGAATATTCCTTAAAAAACAGGAAACACATCCCTAAAAGTGAATCAATCAAAAAAGTTGTGTCCTTTGTTCAATATAGGATATTTGTTGATGCACTATAGGCTAAGATGCATAAGAAGTGTGATCTCAGACCTAGACAGAAGGAAGACAACTAGGACAGCCAAACACATCCTAAGAATCCTAGCCCAACTCTTTTCAAGGATAAATTCAAAGAAATAACAAATAGTCCCAAGGCTAATGAGGTTGCAGAACCTTCAAAACTAGAAAAAGAAGTTAAAGAATACAAGGAATCAGTTCAACATTTTAACATTGAAAATGAATATTCCAAAGTCAAGATTTATGTCCCACTGGTGGAATTGGATAAGAATCCTTCATATCACAATCATATTGAGAAATCCATACAAAGAAAAAGATAAAAAATCCCTCCTAATACTTTAAATCTACAAGATTAGTCCCCCACTATAGTTTTTGTCCCTCACATAGATGATACAGAAGAATCCATTGCAACTTTCTATGTAACATGGAATATCCATGACACGATGTTGCATAACTGTATGCTTGACTCTATAGCATCACATAATCTTATGCCCAAAGTAGTCATGGAAAATCTAGGATTGGAAATAACTAGACTATATCATGACCTCTATTATTTTGATGCCAGAAAAGTTAAATGTGATGATATAATCAAGGACATGATATTTACTTTGGCTCGATTTCATGTCAAAATCATTATGATGGGCATAGTGGTGGCTGATGTTCTTGCAAACTATGGCATGTTGTTAGAAATAAAACAAGAATGTAAGCTGGGAGGTACAATGAAAATGGACATCAATTACACCACTATACTATTTTTTGGAAGAGAAAACCTAATGTTATACAAAGAACCAATTTTTTTAAGTGGTTAGTGACAAGAACAATCTTGTAAACCATCATATGTATGCTATTGATTATTATATTGGCTATTGCATCCTCATAGTTAATGAAGGATACAAGGAATCCCCAACACTCACAAATCCTTTGGCAATCCTTGATAAATAAGTAGGTGGTATATAGAAAAAGTATTTTAATGGGGCATATTCAAAAGAAAGAGTGGGAGTTGGTGTAGTACTCATTTCTCCTAACAAAAGAGAAATCCTCTTGTCCTAAATTCTAGAGTTTGAGGCCACGAACAATGTAGATGAATATGAGGCCTTCATTCTAGGCTTGGAGGTAGCAATAAAAATGGAAATTACTGAGCTAGTGGCATTTGGAGACTCAGAGCTAGTGGTGCAACAAATCAAAAGTCGTTATTAGAAACATAATCCTATAATGAGGCCATATGGAAATCAAGTATGGGATCTAATTGATTATTTTTATGAAGCTTTAAATATTACTATTGTCTCAAGAGAATTTAACTAGCAGGTTCATTCCTTAGCAGTGGTAGCCATTAATTTTAAAACACCCATTGTTCTGCAAATGACATATGAAATTGAGATGAGATATAGACCATCCATGCCTGAAAATATCAAGTATTGGAAAGTGTTTGAATGTGACCATCAAATTAAAAATTTCATGGAGGTGATAGATGAGTTTGCAAATACTCATATTGATTCAGATGATGAAGAGGAATCTAAATATATGAATGAGAAAGAAATTGAAACTACTCCTAAATTCAGTGACTATATGGCTAAGCATAAGGTCCTTCATCTCAAGAACAACTTCATTCCCATAGGGTTGGTACCATTGGAGTAGTTGTTTGATAGAAACAATGTACCTTTGAAGCCAACAATTATGGCCAAACATGACAACACTAAAGAATACAACATTGGGACAGAAAAGGAACCCACATACATAAATTTGTTCAACGAAATCCCTGATGAACATAAGGAAAAATATGTACAGTTTTTCAAGGAATATATGGATGGTTTTTCCTGTAAATATGAATACTTTAATACTTGTGATACCAACATCATACAATACAAAATACCACTCAATCCTGGTACTCATCCTTTTTGGAAAAAACTAAGGAAATTTAATCCTCTCTTGTTGCCTACCATTGAGAAAGAGGTGAGGAAATTTATAGATGCTCAAATAGTAATTCCCCTTAGATATTTTGAATGGGTGGGAAATTTGGTTCCAGTTATAAAAAAGAGTGGAGAGATAAGTATGTATGTGGACTTCAGGAACATAATAAAATGATTTCTGAAAGATAATTACACTTTGTGTAATATGGACCACATACTGCAAAAGTTAGTAGGAGAAAACATAATTTCCATGATGGATTGTTTCTCGGGATATAACCTGGTGGTAATGCATCCTGAAGATAGGTAAAAGACAACCTTCACAACCGCATGGGGAAACTTCATGTATGATAAAATGCCTTTGAGTTTGATTAATGTAGGATCTACATTCGAATGAGCCATGGACACAACTTTTGTGGGTGATAAAGATAGATTCATTTTTATATACCTTTATGGCATGGATTTTTTCTCAAAGACAAATGAAGATCACATCAGGAATCTAAGGAAAACAATTATGAAGTGCAAAAAATTTGGCTTTTCTTTAAATCCTAAGAAGTATTATTTTTATATGAAAGAAGGGAAGCTCCTTTTCCATATAACATCGAAATAAGGGGTGAAGATAGATCCGGAAAGGGTAAAGGCCATTAAGAAAATTTCCCTTCCTAGAAGCAAGAAATAAATACAATCCTTCATGGGTATAATCAATTTTATTAGGAGGTTTGTCCTGAATTTAGATGAAATTGTAAAGCATATCATAGACATGTTGAGGAAAGACCGTGAAATAAAATGGACTACTGAAGATAAATAGTATTTTCAATGAATCAAATAAGCATTGGGAGAGTCTCTAGTGTTATTCACCCCAAACTATGATAAGTAGTTCCTTATCTTTTATTTTTATTTAGAACATATCGTAGCTGCTATTTTGTTGCAGAAAAATGAGGAAAACCAAGAGAAACCTATAGACTTCTTTAATAGAGATTTAATATATGATGAACTGAGATATAGAAACCTAGAGAAACAAGCATATTCCCTATTCAAGGCATTGCAATATTTTAGATATTATATATTGCACTAATAAATATTTTCTTATGTACTGACCAGTGAAATAAAATATATTCTTACACAACCTGACATTGAAGGGAGAATGGGTAAATGGATTTCCAAAATTCAAGAATATGAATTGGATATCAAACCCACTAAGATGATAAAAGGAAAAGGACTTACCAAACTTCTAGATGAATCTAGCTACATGGCTCTTGATATAAATTCTTTGTCAACATACAACATACCAGTGGAACCAGGACAAGATGAAATGCAAGAACCATGTTTGAAGGTAATCCATAAATTTTCTCAATATGATTTGTATAAGGATGTAATTTTTTACCTACAAAAATTACGTTGTCAACAATTATGAGACAAAGCTAAGGCAATATCTATTAAACTCAAAGATATAAATTATTTCATTTTGGGAGAAATTTTGTTTCGGAAATACCCAGGAGGAGTGTTTCTGAATTTCCTTACTGAATAAGAAACAAAGTAAATTATAAATGAGTTTCACAAGGGAATATGTGGGGGTCACCATTCTTGGAGAGCCATTGCATACAGGATCCTCAAGGTTGGGTATTACTAGCCTTCACTATTTTTTAATGTGAATTTCATGGTTAGAGCATATGTAGAGTGCCAAATGTTTGCATTAAAGAAAAAGGTGTATCCCCTCCCACTCAATCCTATTAAAGTAACGACACATTTTCAACAATGGGGTTTGGATTTCATTGGTGAAATCAACACAAATTCAAGTGGGAAACACAAATGCATCCTAACAACCATAGATTGTTTCACCAAGTGGGTAGAAGTGTAACACACCCAACTCCTTAATACCCTTTTAAGGGGTGGGGCATCATAAATTCATTTTTCCTTATCTAACTCATCTCGAATCATCTCTTGGTTCCTACCTCCCGTAGGGAAGTTCCATCCATCAACCAATCTTTATACTGGCTTAAAACTCATCTGACATGCAGGCTAGAGGGGAATTCATATTTCGGTGCTTTGACATTGAATGTCTCCTTGCTATCTACACACGAGACCTCTCGAAGTCCCAAACATTTGAAGTCCCATAAACGTGCCACGTGGTTTCGACCTTTGAACCTTTTTTGGGTCTCTCTACAATGCTACATCCCAAATCCTCCGATGTCTCGAATTCTTGTCACTTCACCAACCACATTATCTAGGAGGGAATGTACTAGGAACTGACACATAGAATGGCTCAGGGTGACACATGTTACGTTCTAATGGGTCTACAAGGTATTTGATACACACAAATTCTAGGGTCCACATCACCATGGGTGATGTCACTGCATAATATCACCCCAGACTAACAACCTTCTAACATTCCTCATATCTCACAGTTAAGATCCGACCACGTATATTTATAGATCTACGACTCTTGTTACCTCGAGGATTCAACGTTCGAGAGTTTGGCTATGCAAACCTATCTTTTCTCCTCAAGTTCCCTATCTTTGAACTAAAGGGGAAAGTGCCATGCATCCCCAGTATATCGATAGCAGGGAAAGAACCCGAAGGGTCCCTCGATCTATGGTTCTTGTTACATCGCAGCTCCAACCTTTGGGGTTTTGGATCCTGGTTTAGTTGGTGGGATAGGTTCACTTAGCCACTAGGGAAACTACCCAATGTTGGTCAACCTTATGGGTAACCATAATTATCGGTCGCCTTCGATTGGTTTATGACTATGAGGGTCGACAATACTCCGAAGTTCTGGACTTCCGGAGCTCTAACTCCAGAAGGACTTAGCTCCCTTAGGCTTATCCTAAGGTTCCTAGGTGTTGGTCATATGGGTTCTCCTGAACAAATGTTGTCAGTTCGTCTTCCAAATGAAAGGATGTTCCCTTCCAAGACTTAAATCTTCTTATCCTTCCCAAGATTCATCATGAAACTGTTAAGGGATTGGGCATGATATCACGGTTGCATAGCAAGGAGTGTGAAGGGGATAGTCTCTTTAGATGGAGAGGGCATGTGACACAACCCCTCCTCAACCCGCAGGTCGGAAGGTCACGTACACAGGATCTTTTCCCTTACACTGGCCCAAAGAGCTCTCAGAAATGGCTCCTCTATTTCTCTTTCGGGAAATCTGCACCCACAATTTACTTCGAGAAATTCCCCCTTATACTTCAAGAGATCTGACTTCGCACTTTCACAAATCCATGGGTCAAATGCCTTGTCTCTCAATCTCTGAAACCCAAAAGAAATCAACACTTGACCTTTCTTTCTCTATTTATGGTTTCTCCTTATCGCGATTTCAGGATTTGCGATGTCAAGCGACTCGTCCCCTCGACTCCTGAAACCTAATTTACTAAACCTCTGATGTGCTCGCAAACTCTGACTTTTAAAAAATGATCCATTTCGTTGGGACTTCAGACTTCATGATTTTGTGAATCCTGATGCAAATATTTCATGACTTCACCCCTCGAAATCCCGAAATGGTCAATGGAATTTGACTTCCATATCGATAGTGCACCACTTGTCCACCCTGCCAATTCCTATGGCCCACACGATCCTTTCGTCCCTTTAAGACTTCATGTTTCATGATTTCGCGAACCATGTTGCAAGGATTACGGGACTTCAATCTATGAAACCCAAAAATAGAAATGTACATGCAAATCCAACGACTCCTGTTGGCTTAAATCTATGGTTCTACCTCTCCTGAGCTTGAACCTTTGGGAATACTCGCTGTAAATCCCTTGATCCTCTGTGAGATCTGATGTCTCATGGGACTTTGCGAACTCTCCACAGAGAATTCTGATCGTCCATCTCTTCTCTTCCCAAGGACTCCTGCAGCTTTTGACCAAGTGGTTTTTCCATGGTACTCAACTGACTGCGACGCAAATTTGCAATGCCTTCTCACCGTCCACTACACAAACTTCCTATGCTTCCTTCTATGGTTTCGAAGGTTTTATCCTTCCTTATCTTTCTCCAACTGTGAGTCTTGAAGAATATTCCTCGTGCACTCCTTGCGGAAAACCTTCAAACACTTCCAAGTGTTGAACTTCCTTGATTCTACACACACCTATAGCAGCAGTCCTTCAATACTTCGCTCAGGTTCGCAACTCTGATACTTTACTCGGCCTGTGCACTCCTTGCATGGCTCTTGTTCCTATCTGCACTTCTGTGGGAATAAAAACAAAAGTTATCTTATCTGATCTTTCAGAGACGAACCTCTGAACCCTTTGTCAATGCACTCCTTGTGGACAATTCAACTGCACTCCTTGCAGGAACTCTTTCTTAGATAGAGAAACAATTGAAACTCATTTGCCTTACTCTCTCTCTCTCTCTCTCATATTTTAGACATTCAACAAGAAATTATTCATACATAGAATAAAAGCAATTTCATGACATAAAGAGGAAATCATTTATGGGCATAACATTCAAAGATGCATACATAGAGAATATTTGAACACCATGAGTCTGAATCAAAACCTTGTTGTATTAATCCAGAACTTCTTCACATGGAATTCTCACTACAACTCTCTGCTTCTTTTCTATGCTCTTGCTAATATTACAATAATAAAAGTGAGGGTGTCTATATCCCATTTCCTTCCTTCCTTCTAAACTGTCTAATCTACACATTAATTTCTATCTACTTGCATTAACTATCATAAATGCCTTCTACCTACTAAGGATGAGAGCGGATCGCTCAAGGTTCGTTTACATTTTACAAGTGTGCCTCCACTTGATGGCTTCATTAATGTTTCAAGACATTTTCAAAATTTCCACTGGGCACTTTTCCAGCTATCCGTTGTCTCTGCACTGGCTCGCTTGAGATGCTCCTGCATCATACTCCCTCGCTTGAAAATTTGCATGGGCTCTTGTCCATGAGCTCACGTATGGTGTGTCTGTGCCTCTAGATTTTTTCTTCGTTCTCCCAGCTGGCATCTTCAAATGGATGGCCTTTCCACTTGACCAAATATTCAAAGTATTTCTTTCGCCTGGTCTTCTTACTGACCCTTTTGTCCAATATGCACTCCATCTGCGGATTTTCTCCAACTGGCATCTGTTTTTTCCACTGGACCTCTGGTTGTTCATTTCCTGTCCCTGTTTCCTCATATTTATATGGGTACAAATATGAGATATTGAATATCGAAGAAATTCTGATCCCATCGGGTAATTCAATTTTGTAAGCAATTGCCCCAAATTTCTTTAAGACCTTACATGGTCCAATTTTCTTCATCTTTAGTTTATTATATGTCCCTCTCGGGAACCTTTCCTTTCTCAAATGTGAGAGGATCAAGTCACCAACCTCAAATTTAAGTTTCCTTCTATGTTGATTTTCTATTCGCTTATATTCCTGGCTCAAACTCTGCAATTGTTCCTTCACTTGGTTGTGAAATTCCTTCATCGCCTCTGCGAAATTTTCTGCACTAGCGCTCCTAATTGTAGTCTGTTATGAATCTCTCAATTGAGAAATTCCTCTTGGCTGCATGCCATAGACAATCTGAAATGGAATCTACCCTGTGCTTTTGTTAACTGAGTCGTTATAAGCAAATTCCGCCTATGGTAATATGTTATCCCACTGGCTATGGTGTTCTGTCACCAGGCTTCTCAACAAGTCTCCCAGACTTCTGTTTACCACTTTTGTCTATCCATCCGTTTGAGGATGATAAGATGAACTAAACGATAAGTTAGTTCCCAGCTTCTTCCATATGGTCCTCCAAAAGTGTCCTATTAACTTAGTGTCTCGATCCGAAACTATGCTCCTTGGCAAGCCGTGAAGTCGAATGACTTATTTGAAAAACAAATCCGCAAAGTGAGTTGTGTCACTGGTCTTCTGACATGGAATGAAGTGTCATCTTGGAAAATCTATCCACCACCACAAAGATTGAATGCAACCCTCTTTGTGTTCTTGGCAATCCCAATATGAAATCCATGCTGACTGCATCCCACGGCTTCTCAGGTATGGGCAATGGTTGATAAAACCCTATAGTCTGTCTCCTTCCCTTCGAATGTTGGCAAATTCTACATCTGTCCATGAACATTTTGATGTCTTCTCACATTCCTGGCCAAAAATATGACTCATTCAACTTTGCAAACGTCTTGTCGTGACCAAAGTGCCTAACCAATCCTCCACTATGTTTCTCCTTCAGCAAATTCTCCCTCATGGAGCATTTTGGAATACAAAGTCGATTACCTTTAAACAATAATCCTTCCTGGATCATGTATTCTTCCTATTGGCTTCTATCTTTGAGAATTGGATTCTCAGTTGCTTCATAAGACCCTTTAAAATCTGGATCATTTCTGTACATGTCCCTGAGATCATCAAAACCTAACGTTTTGACTCTGAACTCCTGCAATAGCAAACACTTCCTGCTCAAAGCATCAACAACTTTGTTAACAGTACCAGAAATATGTTTAATCACAAAAGTGAAATTTTGCATATATTCAACCCATTTTACATGTATTTGATTCAACTTCTCCTGTTGAGTCACAAACTACAGTGCATGATTGTCACTGTATAAGACAAACTCCTCTGGGATCAAGTAATGTCTCCATTTCTTCAATGCCTGAATGATAGCATAGAACTCCTTGTCATAAGTGGAGTATTTTACTTTCACTTCATTCATCTTCTCTCTGAAGTATGCTATCAGCCTGTCTTCTTGACTCAAGACTGCCCCTATTGCAAATCCACTTGCATTGCATTTCACTTGAAATGTCTTCTTGAAATCTGGCAACACCAAAATTGGTTGTTCTGTGATCTTCCTCTTCAACAAATTAAAACTCTTTTCAGCCTCTTCTATCCAATGAAAAGATTTATGTCTCTTCTTCACTGTATCCAACATCGGTGCACTAATTCCACTGAAATTTCTGATGAACTTTCGGTAGAAACTAGCCAATCTGTGAAAAATTCTCACCTCAAATATATTATTTGGTGATGGCAAATTCTTGATTACTTCCACTTTATCTGGATCCATTCTCAACTTATCTGCAGAAATAACAAACCCTAGATAAATGATCTCTGTCTTCATGAATGAGGACTTCTTCATGTTTATCAACAGCTTCTCTTACTGTAGCCTCTTCATCACTGTAGCCAAATGTTTCAGATGCTCTGCCACTGTTTTACCGAAAATCAGTATGTCATCCAAATACACAATGACAAATTTTCCGATGAACTCCCTTAGGAATTCGTTCATCAACCTCATGAAGGTACTCGATGCATTCGTTAATCCAAATGACATAACAAGCCATTCATACAACCCTTCATTGGTTTTGAATGTTGTCTTCCATTCATCACCTTCTCTCATGCAGATTTGATGATAACCGCTTTTCAAATCAATCTTTGAAAAAACAAATTCTCCACTCAAGAAATCCATCAGATCATCCATCCTTGGCAATGGAAATCTTTACCTGATGGTTATTTTTTTAATCACTGGAGTCAGTACACATTCTCCAGCCTCCATCTTTCTTCGGACTGAGTACTATCAGAACAACACACAGACTCAATCTTTCTCTGACCAAACCTTTGTCCAACAAGTTCTGGACTTGTCTTTTGACCTATTCATTCTCTTGCGGCATCAATCTGTACACAACTTTGTTTGGAAAACTAGCTCCTAGTATGAGATCAATATGATGACTCACACTTCTAATCGGTGGCAATGAACGAAGTAGTTCGTCCACTACTATGTTAGCGAATCCTTCCAGTAGTTCCTGAATTTCTTCTGGTAAATCATCTACCCTTGTGCTGGTCAAAACAATCTTCGGTTTCCTGACCACAATGAATTATGGCTCCTCCTTCTTCTTAACCTCTGTAAGAAGTTCCTTCCCACTCATGAGAAGTACAGTGTTTCTTACTTCAGGTTTCACCTCCTTATCCTTGATTGGAAGCAACATGTGAGTTCTCCCATTTTTCTCTAGGGTGTATGTGTTCATTCTCCCATCATGAATCACATTCCTGTCATATTGCCACAATCTACCCAGCAATAGATGACAAACATCCATAGGAATAACATCACATAATATCTTATCATTATATCCTCCTATCTTAAATTCAACTAAACATTGTTTAGTGATAGTTACCTGATGTCATTTTTGTAGCCACGAAACTCTGTATGGGCTTGGATGATCAATCATCTCCAGCTCCATCTTTTCTACCATCTCTGTAGAAATGAGATTATCTGTGCTACCACTATCCACAATAACCTTGCATACCCTTTCCTTGGTCTTGCAAGCAGTCTGGAAAAGTCTATTTCTTTGGACTTAACTCTCCACCTCCTTCTCTGGTGTCAAAAGAGCTTTTCACATCATCAACGATCTTCCGCCTTCAGCATCTTCTGCCTCAACATCCCACCTCTGAGCTTTGGCGATGTGAGTCTCTCATCCTTCTTTCTTTTTGTTGGGACACTCATAAGACTTGTGTCCATTCTTTCCGCATGTGAAGCATGTTATCACTCCACCTCTTCCTCTTCCTCTACCTCTAGTATGAGGAAAAATATTATTATCAGCATAATCTCCTCTCTATTTGGTATGCTGCTCTCTCTGTTCAGTATATTTCCCTCGCTGTGAGGTTTCAACCCTCTCAGTTCGAGTCTGAGGTTTCTTCCAGTCCTCCTTAGGTTTCTGATTTTTATCCTGGACAACTGATTTTCCCCTGGGTTGACTTCTGCCTCAGCCTCTTTGACCCTGTTTTCGACTCAGCTTCTCTTCCGCCTTTAGATCCATTTGATAAGCATATTCCACCGTTCAGATGGTTATCATTCTCATCTCATCCTGAATGTCATATCTCAGGTCATTCATGTATCTGGAAACCTTTTTACCATCGTTTTCTCGATGACCTGCCCTGATGTTCAGCCTGTAGAATTCTTCAGTGTATTCCTTCACTGTCATCAATTTTTGTCTCAAGTCTTGCATTCTTCAAAATAGAGTAATCTAGTAATCTCTGGGGTTGAATTTCGCCTTCATCTTCATGATCATTTTATCCTAGCTCTTGATCTTTTGCTTGCCTTTGCAGCGTCTGTCATCTTGTAGCTCATCCCACCACAATGGTACATGTCCCTTTAATCTCGTGACATCATGTTTGACCTTCTTGTCCTCTTCGACATATTCATAGTCAAAATA
The DNA here is from genome assembly GCA_009831015.1 of Picea engelmannii. Lineage (NCBI taxonomy): Eukaryota > Viridiplantae > Streptophyta > Pinopsida > Pinales > Pinaceae > Picea > Picea engelmannii. The sequence continues at coordinate 803,874 of ML780898.1, read as the reverse complement.
TGTGTCCAGAGCTCTAATCCAGTCTAGAAGTTCCTCTACATCCAGATTTCCCTCATAAACTGGAATGTCCATTTTCACTCTTGCACCCATTCTTGCAATAGCTCTAATCAAGCGTTCATTTGTTGCATCTTCGGCTGCAACTTCCTCTCCTTAATGTTCAACCTCAATTTCACCTTCGAAATCACTAAGATCCCCAACACTGACTGTACGCCTCTGTGTTGTCTCCATGTCTTCAAGTCTGGCACGTAAGTCACGCATCTCTCTCTCCATGGCTGGATCAGGCATATGCCTACCCCTTCTTCTTGGCATTTCCCTGTCCTCTGGCGGTTCGGGTGTTTTCCTGTCCCTTCTCCTCGACAGCATGGTGAATTCCCCTTTTCCCTACTACAGAAAGAAAATAAAAATTTCTGAGATATGATACCTCCTGACACAACCCCTCCTCAACCCGCAGGTCAGAAGGTCACGTACATAGGATCTTTTCCCTTACATTGGCCTAAAGAGCTCTCGAAAATGGCTCCTCTATTTCCCTTTCGGGAAATCTACACCCACAATTTACTTCGAGAAATTCCCCCTTATACTTCGGGAGATCTGACTTCGCACTTTCGTGAATCCAGGGGTCAAACACCTTGTCTCTCAATCTCTGAAACCCGAAAGAAATCAACACTTGACCTTTATTTCTCTATTTTGGGTTTCTCCTTATTGCGATTTCAGGATTTGCGATGTTAAGCAACTCGTCCTCTCGCCTCCTGAAACCCGATTTACCGAACCTATGATGTGCTCGCAAACTCTAACTTTTCAACAGCCCTCCATTTCATCGGAACTACGGACTTCGTGATTTCATGAATCCTGATGCGAAGATTTCAGGACTTCACCCCTCGAAACCCCAAAATGGTCAACGGAATTTGACTTTCGTGTCAATAGTGCACCACCTATCCACCCTGTCGATTCCTATGGCCCACACGATCCTTTTGTCCCTTCGAGACTTCACGTTTCATGATTTCGCGAACCCTGTTGCAAGGACTACGGGACTTCAATCTACAAAATCCCGAAATAGAAATGTACGTGCAAATCCAACGGCTCCTGTTGGCTTAAATCTACGGTTCTACCTCTCCTGAGCTTGAACCTTTGGGAATAATCGTTGTAACTCACCTGCTCCTCCATGAGATCTGATGGCTCATGGGACTTCACGAACTCTCCATAGAGAATTTCGACCGTCCGTCTCTTCTCTTCCCAAGGACTCCTGCAAGTTTTGACCAAGTGGTTTTTCCGCGGTACTCAACTGCCTGCGTCGCAAATTTGCAACACCTTCTCACCGTCCACTACACAAACTTCCTGTGCTTCCTTTGACAGTTTCGAAGGTTTTATCCTTCCTAAGCTTTCTCCAACTCTGAGTCTTGAAGAAAATTCCTGCTCGCACTCCTTGCGGAAAAACTTCAAACACTTCCAAGTGTTGAACTTCCTTGACTCTGTTAGCACTCTGTAATTTGCCCAAGGCTAAAAAAGACAATCACAGAGGCAACATCAGAACCGCTTCGAGTCTTGGATCTAGCCCTCCAAGATTCAGAGAGGGATCTCTCTGTGTAATATAGCTTTGTTTGCAGAAATATTAGGCTAGTTATGAAGAACAAGGATTTGTTGTAAAAAGGGTTTATAAATTCGCTGAGACAACTTACACATCCATTGGGCTATGGGGTCTGAAATTAATGAAATCTGAGATACAACCAAAAATGACAAAGAAAACCTTCACAAGGAAAGATAACACACTCACTGGATCTCCAATAATTAAAGTGATGATCAGAAG
>ML780898.1:747586-778782 GCA_009831015.1 Picea engelmannii | reverse complement strand
TTGCAAATCTGCAATAGAATAATATTTTTTTTTTCACAGAATTCTTATTACCAGAAATATTATAGTGGAGTTAAAATAACTTCATTTTTCTCCCCACGTTAATTGACTATAATTGAAAAAAAGGGTATATTATTCCAATACAAGTCACCTTATCCAATTGGCATAACCACATTAATGGTTCACAAGGGCTAGTATTAAAATCCAAGATATAACAAAGTTATTAAGAATAAAGAAAAAAAATTACATACTGATAAAGTGAACTATAAAAGTTCAATTGTCACTTATTAAAATATCAAGTATTGCAAGTATTGAAAAGGACAATAAATAAAACATTTCAAAGAAATAAAAAGGCTCCAAAATTTATCGTCTTTATCTATAAGGTACCATGTACTAAAAAGGTTCTTAAAGTGAAAAAATATAATCCCATGTGATTGAAGTATTTCTAAGGGGAAAAAGAAATTTTATATTTCCAAAGAAACCATTGAATACCTTAATATAAGGTGATTTTGTAAATCATTAAAAAGGATTGAAGAAGTACTTAAAAAACATTTATTATGGAAGAATATCAAGATAATTCAGAAATACAATCACGAATATTGGAAGGAGAACTAGGACATTATAAAGCGAGCAATAAAAAATTACAGTTTGAAATTGAGAAGGAAAAATATTTTAATGGGTTAACACAGAAAGATAATTCTTACTTCAAAGAGTGTATTCGGGAACTCATTGCACAAAATGAAGAACTAAATACCGAAAGAAAAAAAATGGACTGAGACTTACTAGAACGAGATGAAGAAATATTACGATTAAAAGCTCATAATCAAAATTTACTAGTTAAAATCGGAAATTTAAAAGACAAGAAGCAAGGGAATACAAATTTAGAACAAGAAAGTCAAGGTCTCAAGGAGAAATCAACTGAAAAGGAGGAAGAAAGCTCTTGCCTAAGGAACCTTAACCAGAAGTTACTTGAACAAATCAAAAGCTTAAAGGATGAAAGAAGGGAGAATCTAGAATTAAAAAATAAAGATGACAAGTCAGAAGATAAAGAAGAACTTTTACAATTAAAGTGACATAATCATGATTTAATAACCCAAATCAAAAGGCTTAAGCATGATAAGAATTCTTTACAAGAAGAGCTAGATCACAAAACATCAATAATCGATAAAGAGACAATGACTGAACCTATGGAGCTAAAGAAGTCGTTATATGTAAAATTCTCAATTCTAGATAAAGGAATTAATATAGAACCAATCAACCTTATAAATCAAAAGGATATGAATCCAATTGATGTAAAGAGGTCTTCAAATGTCGAAGAAGAAACAATCCAAGGCCATGAAGAAAATTCAATTCCAAAAGTTAATCAACAAAAAACTACAAGTATACGAAGTAAGGATCGAGTTACAAGGATGCCTTATCGACATCCTTATCACAAAAATTGATACTTTAGCGAATCCTTGTATGAACAGAAACAAATGACCAGTATGTCGAAGAATATTACTTCAGCTACAAGTGATGCTCAAAATAGAATTTATCATGGGAGTTGAAATACATCAAGTTCCTTCCAAGAGCCCTATAAAATCCCCATGCAAAAGATCGAATTAGGATGGGAAGACTCCTTTTCAATGCAAAATTTCTTCTCAGCGCTTAGAAAATCCTATCATCTCAAGTCCTCAATGATTACTAACTCGATAATGAAGAATCAGGCAACAATAATTACAAGCTAGCACAAGAGATATCAGAGGTAGACCTAGTACCTCTTCTGGAACACATCTCTATACTCTCTGAATATTGGGTGGTCCTCTAGGTTTGATTTTTCATCCTGAATAGATTTGAACACCTGTATTTCATATAGAGGACATCCCTTTATGCAATACCTTTTCATTTGAAGGGATGGTATTTGTCTCACTGAGACAAGCTTATGAATCCCCTAAAGGGTCATTTTTCTCCCTTCTTCATTCTCACACTCCAAAGTTTTATGGGAACAGTCCACTTTGGTTTTATAAGTGGCTAACTAGTCCATACCAATCAACAGGTCATAATATCCTAGGGGAAGTATGTTAAGGGTCGCTTGGGTGGGAAATCCATCCATGATGAATTGGAAAGCTGGTATAATCTCTACTACTTTCTATTTGGTTCCAATGGCTATTTTGTACCAACCATGGCTTCAAATGTATAACTGGTTGCATTTTACACTTATCAACAGTATGAGGGGCCACATAACTCAAATTAGAACCAGGGTCAATTAAAATAGAAACTAGACAGTTGGTGATCATACCTTCCATCTCCACCACTTAAGCTTGGTGTTCGGATTTCTTATTATCAAAAGATGAATAAATCTGTGGCATGTTCCTAGCTACATGATTGATTGTGGTAACTTCTTGGATATTGTAGAATCTCCTAATGTTTTTTTTTCTATGTGGACAATCCCTCAGTAGATGTTCTTCTCCACAACCTCAACATTTCAAGGGTTCCTTCTTTGGGTTATCAGCCTTTCCTAGGGTTGCTCCAAAAGGTTTATTTCCACTCTAAGAGAGGAAATTTTGTTGATATACACTTCTAGTAGGAAGGCTTATCCTAGATTCCTTAATATAGTTCTTAAATATTGAGGATTTGAACCCCTTCTTATTGAATCCCGAACTAATATTCTTCTTCCAATCCTCGCAGGGTTCTGTATGACTCCCTAATTGTTCATAACAATACCTTTCCTTCCATATAGTGTCTTCTAAGGTCTTTGGCTCTTCAAACTCAATATTGTTCTGGTAGGTCTAAGATAACCCACTAATAAATCATTGCACTTTTACCTTTTCATCCTCTATGTAGGGTACATAACTCAACAACTCAAGGAATTTATTGACATATTCCTCTATGATGAGTTGTCCCATATTGAGTTCATAGAACTCCTTAGTCTTCCCATCAAAGAATTTATCTGGAAGATACTTGTTCTTTAAGTATTTCTCAAACTGTTTCCATGATAAGTCCTCTTCATGGATTCCTTTCACATTCTTAAGGTCTTCCCACCAAATGGAAGCCTTTCCATCTAGGTTTAATATGGCTATTTGAGCCTTCAAGTTTTCAGAGTAGTCATGGACTATGAAGTACTTCTTTAAACCAATAATCCAAGCTTGTGCCTCTTCCCCTTTATCAATATATTCATTTAAAGAGGGTGGTTTGGATTTCTTGAACTCTTCATGATCATGACTTTTGGAATGCTTTTGCTTATTTTATTTCCTTTGAGAATGTGAGCTAGTTTTGATACTAGAAGATCCCTCGAAGTTGTTAGTTTCCTTTCCAAAGGACTCTCCCACTGAGTGTCCCATGTCTCTAGGTTGGGCCTTCCTCGAGGTACTCCTCCTAGTGTGGCCACTTATGGGATCACGTTTCCGTATCTTGGGTGGACTTTGAATTCTCTTCGCATGTCGTCGGTCCACCTGACTGGTTGCAGGTCCATGCTGCAGCTGCCTCTGTATGTCAGATAAGATTTGCATCAAGACTGCATTAATTTTTGTTTTTTTTTCTTTCTCTTTTATCAATAAATCATTGTCGGCCTTGCAACTCTTTAATTTGGCCATCAGGCTCATTACAGTTTCACCTAGATCCGGAGGGGTTTCCAACTCCCTCCTTTCGTCAGATTCATAGTCTCTATTGTGGGATCCATCCCCCACTTCATTGTGTGTCACCATCCTTTATGCTTGTAGTTTTCCACAATTCACTAATGGCTTGAGTGATGAAAGAACACTTTTCGTTAGCTAACAGTCTATTAGTTTTTGAAAAACACATAGTTCATATTTCTTGAATACACACATAGAGTAGAAAGCTTTCATTATTTTCTTTGGTAAGAGTTTAACTAGACTATTTAGGAAAGAGTTAAGGTAGGGCATCACCTTCAAATTTATTTAAATATGCTTTTTACACAACTCATCCATGAGCCCAGAAAGGAAAACTGTTGTAACCATGCTATGATACCAATTTGTAACACACCTAACTCAATACTCTTTTAAGGGGTGGGGCATTGTAAATTCATTTTTCCTTAACTAACTAATCTCAAATCATCTCTTGATTCCTACCTCCCATAGGGAAGGTCCATCCATCAACCAATCTGTCTGCTGGCTTAACCCTCATATGACATGCAAGCTAGTGGGGAATTAGGATTTTGATGCTTCAACACTGAACGTCTCCTTTCTATCTACGCACGAGACCTCTTGAAGTCCCGAAATTCCAAATTCCCGTAAGATTTCCACGTGGTTCTTGCCTTTGGACCTTTTTTTGGTCTCTCTACAATGTTACATCCCAAATCCTTGGAAATCCCGAAGTATTGTCACTTCACCAACCACATTGGCTAGGTGGGCACGTATCAGGAACTGACACGTAGGAGGGGTCAGGGTGACACGTGTTACAATCCAATGGATCTACAAGGTATGTGATACACATGAATTCTAGGTGACATGTGGCACATCAAACTAGGGTCCATGTCACCCTAGGTGACATCACTGCACCAAGTCACCTTGAAATAACAACCTTCTAACATCCCTCATATCTCATGATCGAGATATGACCATGTATATTTATACATCTATGAATCTTGTTACCTTGGAGATTCGACGTTTGGGAGTTTGGCGATGAAAAATCCTCTTTTTTCCTGAAGATCCCAATCTCTAAACTAAAGGGGATAGCACCACACATCCCTGGTATATATCGATGACTGGGAAAGAACCCAAAGGGTCCCTTGATCTACAGTTATGGTTACTTCATGGCTTCATTGTTCGGGGTTCTGGATCCTGGTTTAGTTGGTGGGATAGGCTCACCTAGCCAGTAGGGAAATTGCAAAATGCCTATAAACCTTACAGGTAACTACAATTCTCGGTCACCTTTGGTCAGTTTATGACTATGAGGGCCGAAAATACTCTGAAGTCCCGAACTTCTAGAGCTCCAAATCCAGAAGGAATTAGCTCCCTTAGTCTTAGCCTAATGTTCCTAGGTGGTTTTCATATGGGTTCTCCCAAACAGATCTCGTTTGTTTTTCTTCCAAACGAAAGGATCTTCCCTTTTGAGACTTAAATCTTGCTATCCTTCCCAAGTTTCATAATGAAACTATTAAGGGCTTGGGCATGATATCCCAGTCGCACAACAAGGATTCTGAAGGAGATAGTCTCTTTAGACAAACAGGGCCATACTTGTGCAATAATTTTTATCTCGGTCGTCCTATAGGTTTATGTCCCAAGGCACCTTGAAGGCTAGGTTGGGGCACATAGAAAATCAATCAGAAACATGAGTTCACAAGAATATAAATGCATACACATAACTTAACCATTTCAATACAAAAACCATTTATAGATATATAAATACATGCATGCAACCATTATTCCCAATTCAAAGAACAAATCATGAAAACACTTCTAAGAACCAGAAGACATGATGCAACTACTGAAAGAGGTGTTTGTTTCCACCCAACCATAGGATCAGTCACACCTAAGGTATCTACCACTGTCCATCCCCAAGATAGATCATGATGCTTTGAGATTTAATCATTTTTTCTGGCTCAGCGACAATAGGGATGGAAGTTACTCTCCTCCTCCAACAGGATCTTGGAAATGGTTTTCACTATACCAAACAAGGAGGACCGCCTGAGTACTTCCTCAGTCACTCAATAGCCTTGTTTACCAGTTTGTATCATAACCCTGCTATCCATTTCCTGCAACCAGAAAATGCTCATTTCTTATTTCTTCCTTGAACCCAAAAGCTTAGTCTCTCGTCTCTGCACTCTTCGCAGGTCTTCCTTTGCCCACCACACCTTCCTTTCTTTCCTTCCTCAACAAGATTGTCTTTGGCTCAAATTCCTAGTCTATCGTTAGGTCTGGAATCCTTACAAATGGGTGCTCTTCCCCATTCCCTCATTAACTCTTGAGGAGGTCTTCCCACCTACCATCCTGATTGTAATTCATTCTTGGGTCAGAGGACTGTTGTGGTATTGAGCAATTAAATCCATTAAGGTGCTAGTTTGGTGGAGGTTAGTGCAACCATTCCTAGTCCTCTTCACCATCTCTTTCATATCATTTGTGGTATCTCTTAGTACACCCCCCTTGCAACAGTCATGCAACACTTATTCATTTTCTAGCAAATAACATAATTTACATTCATTGACCTTTTATACAAAGATCCATCAAATCAAACATTCACACATATTGAGGTTTCCATAGTATATTGGACAATATAGTTATATTTACAAACTGGGGGAAACAAGGTGTTACAAGAAGCCATCGTCAAAAGAGTAGTGACTAACACAGTCATCATCAAGTTCATTGAGGAGGACATATTGGATAGATTTTGGTGCCCAAGAAAGATCATAACTGATCATTCCCAAGTCTTCAAATCTACGAAGATGATGCAATTTTTCCAAAATTACAACATAGAGCCTGGGAAATATATTGCTTATTATCCCCAAGGAAATGGCTTGATATAGTCCTCAAATAAAAATCTCTTCAAGATAATCAATAATATGTTGTCCCAAAATAAGAGAGCATGGGATTCTCATATGAAATATGTAGTTTGGGAAGACATAGTAATATTAAAGAGGTCTATTGGAACTTCTCTTTTTCATCTAGTATATGGAATGGAGGTTGTTTTTCCTATTCAACTCATTATCTCTATGATAAAGCTTCTATAATATGAGGAGGAAGAATATGACAATATGAAAATAAGAATCATCCAGTTGATCAAAGTCCAACAGGTAAGAGAACAGGTCCAGATGAAGTCCCAAGATCACCAAGAAAGAATGAAAGAAATTTTGGACAAGAGGACCAAGGAAAAAAACCTCATGGAAGGTTACCTGGACCTAAAGTGGGATTCCATAAGAGAAGAGAAACAGAAACATGGAAAATTTTACAACCTATGACTTGGACCCTTCCAACTTATAGCAACTGAAGAGAATAATACATATTAACCTGCTCAACTAGATGGATACTTGTTTGGGGCTCTTGTAAATGGCAGGTTCCTTAAGAATTTCTTATAGTATTGAATTCTATAAAGATTCTCACCTTGTACATAAATATTTTTTTTTTTCTTTCCATGTATTTTTAATTTTTCTTCATTCGCCATTTATTACACAAGAAAATAGTTAGGGTTCTAACATTGTAAGTTGTTGAGAAATTTTGTTTCACCTATTAGATCAGTTTTGAGGTGGGTGGGGGTCCTATCATTTCAAATAAGACTCCATAACCCAAAATAAGAATGCACTTGGTCTATAGTTATCAACATACCATAGCGGTATGTTGTCCCCACTGTAGCTGATGTGAGTACCAGAATTGACCCCAACTCTAATATGTATGCTAGTTGATGTTGTAAGGATGAGATTAGGAGAGATAGAGGCTGGAGGAGAGCCTATAGAGCTCTTGGACAGAAATATCTAGAATAATTTAAATCACCCTAAATAAATCAAGAGAAAAATAATTCCTTAAGGGCCCAAGGCTAAATTTCCAGTTCCCGAGCACTTATTGAGAACTAAAATAGGGTCAATTTCATCATTGAAAGGGACAATCCCTTCTAGGACAAAGTATATATCATGAGACCACAACCTAAGAATAAAGTGCTAGCAAATATGCAGGCGTGATAATCCAATGGTTGCAAGCGAGCCTCATTTATGGTGGATGCCCGATGTCACATCAAAAAATTTCACAGGGATAACACACATATGGGGTGTGACGACGATTTTAGGAGAAAAGTGTTGAGAAGTGAATGGTGTTTCCTGATAAAAATATGGAGGGATAAAACATTATCGTTGGGTCGCGATACTGGTATTCTAGTTTCTCCTAACCACCTTCTTGATCATTATCCTTTCACATCTATCTACCCATTCAATGACACCTGAAGTTGATGCAAAAATCCACCTAGGACACTCAGAGAGTCTGAGATGGCTTGACACACCAATAGGGAACTCGTCAGAGCTAGTCTAAGGCTGCCACTTATATAAATAGGGTCCATTGGGGATGTTGGTCACTATATCAAACTCAACTACAAGTATCACAATCCCAGAGCCATATAATCAATGACATGGACCAGTAGGAAGTTTCCACGTGTCTGCCAAACCGTGATGCTGTCAACATGACATCACTAAAAATTTCTTGCCACCACCCAAAATTTCAAAGAGAGATAAGCCATTTGTAAAATGACATGTGTTCATAAAAAAAGACACGAGAAAGGAATTCTCATGCGGGAGAAAGATATTTGATAATGCACCAAATCAATGGAAGAGAAGACACCATGTAACAAGACATTTGGCCTCACATTTGGGTCATTTCACCACTCATTATACTGTTACATGTAGAAGAAAGAGGATGGTAATCATTGCACATACACACACTCACACACACACACACTCATAGAAGACTAAGATATCATAATATCATATCAAGTGTAGTGAATCATTTGGCCCCATCAATTGTCTCCATAAGCATGTGTCTAGTTCCTATAAGAGAAATCCAAAGAAACAAAGAAATACCAATCTATTAGTAATTTTCTTTCTAAAGGTGAGTTACTTAGATGTCAGGTGTCACTAATGATGACCCACCTAATCAATCCCTCCATTCATAAGAGATATATCAGCCATATTGGCTACAAATATTGGGAAAATGTGTTCTTCATTTCATGAATGACATAATGTCATTTTCTAGTATCATTAACCCATACTTGAGAACCAAATGACCATTGGGGAATATACCTTAAGGTGTAGTTGTATCAATTGACTAACTCTCTGCATAATATTGAGATAGTGGATTCAAAGAGATACCCAATGGTACTTTTCATTGATGAGAGATGAAGGTTGAGAGTAAATTGTTAGACGCCCTTTCATCTAGTCAGTGATCCCATCTGTCTAGGGGTCAAGTAGATCCAACATAGGACACATAGGCCCAATTGATTCATACAGAAGGATCTAGATATAATATCAATTTGACAAAGAGAACACACCCAAAAACAACATCAATATGTTAACTCAGGTGGTAAAACATTATTTTTACCTGGTAAAAATTACTTACAAATCAATTAGAAAACCAAAGGTGGTATCAAGAATCTGACAAGTAGTATCCAGTTTCAAGAAGCAGTATCGGATTTGATGAATGGTTTTCTCACAAATGAAGGGCCTATAAAGAAAGATAAGGATATCATTTTTCGAGACATCACTTTGAGTAATTTAAGAGTTTCTTACGACCAAAGATTTTTTATCACAATCCTCAGGCACAAACATATAATAAGGTCACATTATTCATGAGACTCATCCCCTGCATTATGTTTTAGTCTGTCATTCCTCTTTTTGTGCATGTGCTCTTGTAAAATCCACCCCTCTCATTTTGTAATACCCTTGTTTTCCCCAGCCTCTAAATATAATTGTATTTTTCTAAGAGACTATGGACAAACTGATTATGTGTGGATTTTGGAAATGATGAAATTTTTATATAGAAATTAATGTAAATATTTATGTTATTAAATAAATTGCAAATTGTTGCACAATTGTTGAAGGTGTTTCCAATGCAGATTATGATGCATGAGAGAAGATCGTGAGGGGAACTAGTAATGGTTGAGATGACCCCTTCCAGACCAATACTCTGCTGGATTTAACTTGTCTAGACCCAGTATAGTCCTTTGTCCTAGATAATTTAATCACTAGTCAAGATGGTAGTTGGGAAGTATTCCTCAAAATTCAATGAGGAGATGGGAAGAGTACCCCAATATGGAAACTTTCTGATCTAACCCATGAATTGGTAAATGGACCCATGAAATCTTATTTTAGAAGGAAACAAAAGAGAGGAAAACATGGGAAAAGGGAAGAGGATGCAAATGAATGGGTCTGGTGGCCATATCTGAAGAAGAAGAGGGTGTGTGACTCTTTGGTTGGGAGGAGAACTGAGAAGATGAATTGTTCTGGGTATAGGAATTGTTGGGAAACATTTTTCTAATCAAGATAATAAACATGGTTGTAGAGAAGTTGAGTGATTGAGTAACCAATCACCATAGACACGCTTTCTTGGTGGATATAATATTGGACTGCCTAGTTCCGGTGGGAGAAGGAGAGTAACCTTTGTCCCTTGATGTTGTTGAGAAAAAGAAGAACCTCTCTCTCTCTCATGGCATCATGATCGGGCTAGGGGGTGGTCAGTTGTGGAATACACCAAGACCAACTGTACCTATGGTTGGGTGGAAAATGGAACACCCTTCAATGGTTTCCAGCTAATTCTATGTTTCAAATAAGTGTTTTTCTAAGTTTTGTATTGTCTTGAGGGATTTATTTTATAATGTGGATCTCATGTGAGATGATTGTTGAAATTATTATCATGTTTAAATGGTGAAATTTGTGACTTTGATTGTCTAATTGGATGGGAAATGTGAAGTAAAGTGATGGAAACCATAACTATGTTGTTAATTTTATTCATGGCCCTGTCTAGAGAAAAAAAGTTGTTAGTAATGGGTTTTATTCAAATTTGGAGTAGAATGTTGGTGGATTACCTGTTTTAGTATATATGAACTAATCCTCAAATATTAGTAAAGTCAAGCCACACATTAGAGAAGAGGAAAAGTATTCTTACAAATAAACATTAGGAAAGGAATGAGAATGCAAATTAAGTTTCTAAACTTGAAATGAAAATGAAATTTATAAATGGATATTGTGGACAATTAAATATTTCCTTGGAATTTGGTGAGAACCCAATTTTACTTGGATTTCCATAGTAAAATTGATGTCCAAAGGGAAATAATTGGGAACAATGATTAATCCCTAGAAATTAGTAAAAACATGCTTGTAATTAGGGGACTAGTAAATTTTAGTAAACATAAGATTTCACCAGGGAGGAGTTTTATCTCTAAGGCATGTAAATACTCTAAAAAACAAGGAAAACAAATAAATAATATAAATTTATAAATGAAAATGTGCAATTCTACATTTTGGGGAAAATTTGGAACAAATGGTAAAGTATGGTAGTTACCAGTAAATTCCTCAGTTACCATTTAAATACTCTTTGAATACTAGGGTTGCAAGCTATTATATTTACAAACTAGAAATTCCTTACCTAGTGTGCGGGTAATGGAGATTGGGAATTTCTTCCTTCTATGTAAAAGTGTTTAACTACACTAAAACTTCCTAGTTATGAAATTCATACTTTGCTCAAACAGTTCGACGCTCTTGAAGGAATTGTATTATTCAATTATTTTTATTTACTAACATTCAAACACCCAAAGTTATGTAAATATTTTTAATTTCTCAACACAAAACTATGTGAATAAATACATATTTATTATTATTACAATTTTCATTCCATCGGAACACAAAGAGCAGAACAAAGGTGTTAGAAAAACAGGACCGTGGAGCAATAAAATAAAACAAATGTGGAAACAAAACATAGAATATACATAATACAATAGAGACACAGATTTATGTGGTTCACCCAGTGTGGGCTACGTCCACCAGAGAAATTTCCAGGTCCTTCCTTTATTATTATCCAGCATATGAAGGGATACGACCTACAACAAACCTGCTGTAACTTCCTCTTCTTTCTCTCATAGTCTCCTATCTCAGAATACAATATTCGCCATCAACCATAGCCACAATACATTTCTCTCATAAAAGAGGGTTGACTTCTAGGGAAAAAATGCTAACATAATTTCTACCATTAGATCTCCGACCTTATAATGAACAGTCCAGATTTACAATGAAATTACAATATACATTTACAAGGAAATTTTTTCTTCGGGGGACCGCTTGCCCCCAGACCCCCCAGCCAGGGGGATAGCCCCCCCGGACCCCGCAGAGGGGATACCCCCCCTCTTCACTCCCTTGTGTGGAAGAGTATACATACTTCTAGGGTGTAAATACTTCATGGGGTATAAACATGGCTGAAAGTAAAAGACCTCTGAATCAGGAAGATAATCAGGCTCCACAACCAACAATCTCCCACTTGGAGACTAATCTCAACAACTCCACCGCTGTTATATATGTTGGACTCTGAACTTTCTTGGACCTCGAAAATTTCTCATCTTCATCTTCATTCTTGAAGACAAACTGAAACTAAGCAAGAAATCAGTTTCTCCCTGGTTACTCCCTTTGTTAACATGTATGCAGGATTCTGGCTAGTGTGTATCTTTTCCAACTTCAAATGTCCATCTTCCAAGGTTGATCGTATGAAGTGGTAACTCAACTGTATATGCTTAGTATTCGAATGGAAGGCTGAGTTATTTGCAAGATGAATGGCACTCTCACTGTCACAATACAACCTGCTATTCTCTTGCTTCTTTCCCAATTCCTCCGTAAACCTATGTAACCAAATCATCTCTTTACTAGCCTCTGTAGCAGCAACATACTCTACCTCTGTTGTTGAAAGTGAAACAACCTTTTGTATTTTTTAAATCCAACTTACTGTTGTTCCACCTATAGTAAAAACATACCTTGTGGTACTCCTCCTGCTATCTTTATCACCTGCCATATCTGAATCAACATATCCCTGTAGAAAAGTGTCTGAACCTCCAAAACATAATGCATGAGCAGTAGTACCTCTCAAATACCTGAGAATCCACTTTACTACCTCCCAATGTTCTTTACCTGGATTTCTCATATACCTTCTCACAACTCCCACTACATGTGCAATATCTGGTCTTGTGCAAACCATTGCATACATCAAGCTGCCAATTGTTGATGAATAAGGGACCTTGGACATGTATTCTATCTCCTCTTGTGTCTTGGGACACATTTCCTTATTTAATTTGAAATGGATGGCCAAAGGTGTACTAACTGGTTTTACATTCTGCATTCTAAACCTCTCCAACACCTTCTCTATGAACTCACCCTGAGACAATGTCAGTTTGCGATTTTTCCTATCTCTTGTTGTTCTCATACCAAGGATTTTATTTATAGCACCCAAATCCTTCATCACAAATGAATTGGCTAATTTCTTCTTGAGCACATTTATATCCTACATATTAGACCCTGCAACAAGCATGTCATCTACATATAATAGCAAGATAATAAAGATTCCATTTTCTAGCTTTTTAAAATAAACATAGTGATCAGAATGACATCTACTATAACCCTGTTATGTTATAAACCTGTCAAACTTTAGATACTACTGCCCAAAATATGAATGGATGGAATCGAGATGGAGAATTCCTCAATACCATAACTTTCAGAGGTAAGAGTAGAGTGTGTAGGGAGAACGTATGAGTGAAGATGTTTGTAGTTTTGCATGGGCTAAAGTTCCATAGTGGCAGGATAGGATAGTGCCACGTTAGATCCAAGGTGTCTCCATGTTAGCTGGAGTGGAAAATGAGATGTCACATGGGTGCCAAATGGCAGTAAGAGAGATGTTTCCCATGTAAACCTGATAACTTGGAAAGGTCACAACTTCCGTTCTAGAGCTATGTTTTAGGAAAAGTTTTTAATGTTGGAAAGCTCTTGACGAGAAAAATATGATGGATCTATGAAAGGGATGAAGTAAAATAGTTTAGAAAAAACTAAAATTTAATACCCCATCCCTTAAAAGGAACCTAGGGGGTTGGGTGTGTTACACAATTTCTATTATTGTATCAGATCTCCATTAATAAAATCTCAAGAACTAAGTTATATGACATGTTCAATGTTACTATGTGGTGTACGCTTATGATATTGAAGTGATTTCCTCTTAACAATGACCACTTCTTATCATTTCTTCATATGTTTAATGATATGCATAGGGCACCTCCATGGCTTTGAATATTTGAATATTTTTAAGTATTTCATGCATGTTTTAACTATCTATTATATGTGTTAGAACTATTGAATTCTTAATTTCTCAACATTGTTGTGCTTGTTTTTCCACTTGGGTGAGAAAAAACAAGCCACTAAGGTGCCTTGTTAGGCCAGGAAGATAACACGGAAGATGGTTAGTTGATTAGTCGATCAACCAAAGAGAAAAAAAGAAAAGAAATAAGAAGGAAATATAAACTAAACTAAGCATATATCAACTCAAATGGATGTATAAAAGAGACAAAAGAAATAGCTACCAATATGAGTGATCTTCGAATTGATAACACCTAGGAAAAGTATGGGAACTTATGAGTCCCTTATTCTTCCTTTGGAGGGATCTTGAATCCCCCAAATACAAATATATCTTCCTATAACAATTGAAATATAATGGTGAAGGCTTGATTGTAAAACTTTTCAAGAGGAGAGAAGACAAACACTTGTTATCGATGCTCAAATAGCTCTAAGACAAAGATGGCTTCTCTCAAACCAAATGAACAAAATAACAATACTCAAATATCTTCTCTTTGTTTGCAAACCAAATAACCAAATGATACTAGTTGTTAGAAAAACAGGATCGTGGAGAAATAAAATAAAACAAATGCAGAAACAAATCACAGAAGATACACAATACAATAGAGACACAGATTTACGTGGTTCACCCAGTGTGGGCTATGTCCACCAGAGAAATTGCAATGTCCTTCCTTTATTATTATCCAGCATATGAAGGGATACAACCTACAACAAACCCGGTGTAACTTCTTCTTCTTTCTCTCACAGTCTCCTATCTCAGAATACAATATTCACCATCAACCATAGCCGTAATACATTTCCCTCATAAAAGAGGGTTGTCTTCTAGGGAAAAAACCGTAACATAATTTCTATACTTAGATCTGCGACCTTATAATGAACGGTCCAGATTTAYAGTGAAATTACAATATACATTTACAAGACAATTTTTTCTTTGGGGGCCCGCTTGCCCCCTGACCCCCCAGCCAAGGGGATAGCCCCCCCAGACACCGTAGAGGGGGTACCCCCCCTCTGCACTCCCCTGCGTGGAAGAGTGTACATACTTCTGGGGTGTAAATACTTCATGGGGTATAAACACGGCTGAAAGTAAAACACCTATGAATTAGGAAGATAACTAGGCTCCACAACCAACAAAAGGTTCATAGTGTGATGGCCAATGGAGTCTAAACAACACAATATTAAAACATTAACTTATGCCCAGTCGTGATTGGATTTCATAGTTGATCACTCGTAGTAAAAGGAATGGCATGATCATACGAAGTATGAAGTTTTCGGAGCGTTGGCTTAAGAATATGAGACTTTAGGTAAATTATAATATAATATGTTCTCCTTCATGATTTTCCATCAGAGTGAKGAGGGGAGCTCACACATTTCAAGAGAAAATTTCATTCAGAGTTGACCATTCGGAGGCTTGAGATAGGAGCATTTGAGCAAGGTCTGAAGACATCAAAGTGATGACATGACAACTATGAAGTTTAAATATAATATAATATTTAACCTTTCCTTCTCATGATTGGTCATCGGAGTAACTAGGGGAGCACACATAACTTGACTTCGAGGATTTTCATAGTGTTATGGAATATATTTTATAAATTTTAATATATTATAAGATTAGAACCAATCCTCTTGTGATTGGTGGTCAGATTGTTGAGAKGAACGCATATGGTTCAAGCCCGATTTAAAATAGTATTTAATGCACATGACAAATGAATTCACAACTTCAAAAATCTTTGTGCAAGTTTACTTTTTCGGAGTTGACCCAAAGGGGTTTGAGATACAATTTTTGAAGAATTCGGAGTATGAATCTGAAGAATTCTAAGAACGTTAACCTGAAATTTAAAAGGTTTTGAATATTACACGTGGTGGGATTTAATTTATCTGTAATAATGTATAATATTAAATACCTTTTTCATTCCTCTTCCTCCCAATATATATATATATTAAACCACGTGAAGTTTTTTGTGTGAAGTCATAAGCCAGGTTCTTTGATTAATATGTTAATCAAGGATGATAAAATTAAGTCTATTACAATCTAATTCGTTATATTAGAGCATAATATAAATTATGTTATGAGATAATTAATTAAATTGTAATATAATCATTACAAAATGGTACTTAAGTGAATTATTAAGAAAAGTAAAAAAGTGTTTACAGGGGTAAATACTTATTGAATATTAACTATCCCTAATGAGGATTTAATAAATAAATACCAAGTGATATTTTAGGAAGGTATTGATTAAGCATCCTAAATCAACTTATGGGAAATGGAAAAATGTCAATCTATGGTCGAATGAGCCTATGCACTCTATGGTGACATGGCGAGTTGTGATGGGTCCATGTGTCAAGTGGATACCAAGCCACATGTCACATCAAGAGATAGAGTATTAATTTCATGAATGATGTGGCTTTCCTGCAAGGAAACTAGGAGACCCTTATAACAACGGATGTCATCCCTTCAACAATTGACGAGTTGAGTAGGGTCCAGTAAGACATGTAATCTTAGGCACATAATGGATATTAACCATCGGTCAAGAGATATTGAGTGCATCAAGACCTTCCATCGAGGAGAAATGAATATTCCTCTATACCTTGGGTTCGATATGGTGAAACTACATGAACTGCTCAAAATATGAATGGATGGAATCGAGATGGAGAATTCCTCAATACCATAACTTTTAGATGTAAGCGTAGAGTGTGTAGGGAGAAGGTATGAGCGAAGATGTTTGTAGTTTTGCATGGATTGAAGTTCCACTATGGTAGGCTAGGATAGTTCCATGTTAGATCCAAGGTGTCTCCGTGTTAGTTGGAGTGGAAAATGATATGTCACATGGGTGCCAAATGGYAGGAAGAGAGATGTTTCCCATGTAAACCTGATAACTTGGAAAGGTCACAACTTCCATTCCAAAGCTATGTTTTAGGAAAAGTTTTTATTGTTAGAAAGCTCTTGAGGAGAAAMATATGATGGATATATGAAAGGGATGAAGTAAAATAGTTTAGAAAAAACTAAAATTTAATACCCCATCCCTTAAAAGGAACCTAGGGGGTTGGGTGTGTTACAMATTTTCTATTATTGTATCARATCCCCAWTAATAAAATCTCAAGAACTAAGTTATATGACATGTTCAATGTTACTATGTGGTGTACRCTTATGATATTGAAGTGATTTCCTCTTAACAATGACCACTTCTTATCATTTCTTCATATGTTTAATGATATGCATAGGGCACCTCCATGGCTTTGAATATTTGAAGATTTTTAAGTATTTGATGCATGTTTTAACTATCTATTATATGTGTTAGAACTATTGAATTCTTAAATTATCAACATTGTTGTTCTTGTTTTTCCACTTGGGTGAGAAAAAACAAGCCACTAAGGTGCCTTGTTAGGCCAGGAATATAATACAGAAGATGGTTAGTTGATTAGTTGATCAACCAAAGAGAAAAAAAGAAAATAAATAAGAAGAAAATATAAACTAAACTCAACATATATCAACTCAAATGGATGCATAAAAGAGACAAAATAAATATCTACCAATAGGAGTGATCTTTGAATTGATAACATCTAGGAAAAGTATGGGAACTTATGAGTCCCTTATTCCTCCTTTGGAGGGATATTGAATCCCCCAAATACAAATATATCTTCCTATAACAATGGAAATATAATGGTGAAGGCTTGATTGTAAAACTTTTCAAGAGGAGAGAAGAGAAACACTTGCTATCGATGCTCAAATAGCTCTAAGATAAATATGGCTTCTCTCAAACCAAATGAACAAAATAACAATACTCAAAATTCTTCTCTTTGTTTGCATACCTTGGTCATGTATTTATAGGACCAACGAAATATTTTTCATAACTTGCCTGTAGTGTGAATGTGATTACTTCGAAGGTATTACCCATCCCTTCAATAGCTCCAAAGATATACTTCGGGTCGATTTTGAAGTCTTCTCATGGTACACTTCATCCTGGAAGTGATTGAGGCCTGACCAACTGCATTAATGTGTCATTTCCACATTAGTGCGGGTTTTTTTGGATATATTTTTCCATTCAATTCTATGTTGTCCCACGTAGATGTGCACAAGCAGGCATTGGGGAAACTATATTGAAATTCAAGGACTGTTTGTATAGTTTTTGTGACTTGTTGTATAGGTTATGTAAATGATGGAGGTACGTTGATTGATATGTTATACTGGTACTTTCTTCAACCATTTTATGTATTATTGTGGGAAATGTTTCAGTGATAACAAACATGTTATTATATTTCCATAAGGTATAAGATACATTGTCTACAATTCCTTATGCTCTTATCTTGTATGTATTCTGATTCAACATTTGCCCCACTCTTAAGAATATATTTTTCGAAACACTCGTGGAAAAATGCCTTATAGAGTTGAAGGTTTTAATATCTGGACTGATACTATTTTAGGGTTGAGAGTTTTATAAGAAACAGAGAAAAACTTACCAAATTTTTACATAATTTCATTTACTGCAAGCATGGATTTAAGGTTCATCCTAAGTCTTGTCCCCTGATGTGCCTCAACATCGTTCCATTGATATCCTAGAACATCTCAAGGGATAACAACATAAATTATGGTGTAGGGATGTTCAAGGACTCCTCATCGATGGGAATTTTTCCCCTTCCTCCACCATCCCCTACCCATGTCATTTCTCAAATAAGTATGATATCTTCATTTACCAGTGGATCCTTTGGGTCTTCCCATCCTTGGGTGGTTCCTCATCCCGAGGACATTAAGTCTTATGGAGCATCTATGATGATCAAAATAGTTGATACATCCTCCCTGGTGATCCCATCACCATTAGTTGATTCTATTCATCCACTCCATCCTCATATGGAATGTGATCATCCTACTCTACCCGATCGGGTTGTTTACTCTCCAAGTTCGAATGATTTCCTAGATACTAAGTTTCGTTTGGATACGGACATCCTATATATCATGGCTTCCATATTCGATCCCAAGGATGAGATGATGCAATATCGATCATCTTATCCTAATTAGAAACTAATGAGATTTAACATGATGAATCTTGATCTAGGACTCGAGGCATTTACTAGGGAATCTAGTAGAACTCCAATTATTGATCCATTTCCTCCTTGGTTATATTTTTCATATGTTTCCACCAAATTCCTTTCTTCTCCTTCCCTCAAAAATTCATGTTTTGTACTTCATTTAGGTCTTGATGGACCCCATCAAGGGGCTTCCATAGCCCACAAAAACACTCACGATGAGTATATTCAATTACATAACTTTGATTATATGTGGCATGGCCCTCGCATGGTTTTCCCTACAATGCTGACATCAACCCATGAGTTCATTAGTTATGGAAAGGATGATTAGACAAAGCCTAGAAATGGGCTCTATTTTGCATAAATCGTTAGAATGCATCATGTCTTGTACATAGGTTTGTGGTGTGAGTGTTTTTATTTTGCATTTGTAATATCCAAAAAAATCCTTTTTTTTTTCTTTTTTGAGATTTCACTATGCATTTTGACCCCGAACTCTAGTCCTTGATGTCTTAACATGGATAAAAGGGACTCCTTTTGCAAGAACTAGATACTTCCACTAAACCCAAGGTATTATTTTTTAACTGACATATAGGGATATGTTTTTCACTACAACCATATTTTGCACTACAAACCATCCATTATGTTCATATTATTCCTTAAGTCTAATCCCATTAGGTTGCAACCTCAACCCTTCCTTTTTCTCATTGTAACTTTCATAGTAGTTAATACCTTCCATGGGAATCCTAGTTAGCACCTTCATTTCCATTCGATGCCCATGTTGTGAAGTTAGGGACCTAACCTCCCTA
Source organism: Picea engelmannii (assembly GCA_009831015.1). Classification (NCBI taxonomy): domain Eukaryota; kingdom Viridiplantae; phylum Streptophyta; class Pinopsida; order Pinales; family Pinaceae; genus Picea; species Picea engelmannii. The sequence goes on along the minus strand of ML780898.1, from coordinate 759,171 downwards.
ACCCATCATGTAGGTAGAAAAATATATTTTTCATGTAATAAAGGTCAAAATTAATTGATAAAGCCTATTTAATAATGTGAACAAGTCTAATGTAAGAAGAATGAATAGAATCTTCTATTTCTAGAAATATCTTCCTCTAGAATGTTCTTTAGAATAAAGAATTAGTATAAATAAGAGTAGCAGACATGATAAATTATTGTCTTGAGAATTATTTTAATAGAGTGCTTCTTGCTAGAGGTTTCCCCCTCAAAGAGACAAGAGAACATTACTTCCTATCAATAATGGTATCATTTTTAGTGTTGTGGTTCTCTACATTTTGTTGTTCCAATGGTATTTTGTGCAACATTTATGTTTTCTACTTATTATAATACATTTGGTACCTAACAAGTTGTATCAAAGAACTTTCCTCTGCGAAAACTGTGGGAACTTTTTTCACGATAGAGACGTGTACTGTCGGCATATTCAAAGCATAGAGATCTATAATTTAGAGGGAAAAACCACAGTGGATGAAACTACACACATGAAATATAGATGGTTTCATAGAGTTATTTGAAATAGGCATGTTACTTTGTTGGAAACCTCTGTAACACATGTTGGTACCCTTCAAGTAGTACCACATCAGACATAATCTATACACAACCATCACTTCCACGTACTATTAGGTATATCGAGAGTCCCCTAGGTCTCTTGAAACCATCTCTATATCACCTAATCGATTGCTTGATTGGTATAGTGACATTGAGAACAACACTCGGGAAGCTACTCTCTAGTACCTAGGTAATTAAGTAGTACAACTAAGGGTATGGTTGAGCCTCCTTAGATGGTTCCCTAAGATATTGGGTTTCTTACTACTATTCAACCCCACACGTATATCAAAGATATATAGCAGAGGAAAATCCCTTGTGTGTAGTAACCCTAACTCATGGGAAAGAAACATAACAAAAAAGGAACATATGAGATATATTATCGTGCAACCCTGTGTCCTACATTTTGGTTGCGAAATTACTACAAAATGTTTCTTGTTAACACTTTGGGCACTTTATCAGTACAATTTTCTTTAGGATGGAGTATAATGGTCCCACCAACACCATTATTCAAGACATATCACATTGGATTCCTCTCTTCACCCTGATCATTGTCGTACCTATCATTTTTAAGCCCTTTTTTCATGGACTCGACCCCCTTCCCAACACCCTTATTTGCAACATATCCCATTGGATTCCCATTTTTTCCATGATCATTAAGGTACCTATCACTCATAATCCTTTTTTATATATATGCTCCCACCTAGCCTTCCCGACACCCTTATTTGACACATATCCCCTTGGATTTCCCTTGTCACCCTAATCACAATGATATATATATCAGCTATTTTCCTTTTTTAGTGGACCCACGCCCCATTATGGGCACCCCAAATTTCCACATGGACACCAATCGCACCCAATAATTGTATATCGAAATCAGATAGAACAATGTCTAGTTTTACCATTTCGAGGAACAAGTCCAGACCCAATTTTTTTAATTTAACGACCAATTTGACCACTTAGAGGGAAAATTTGACAAAAAAATTGGCATGCTCAATATCACTCTCAACTAGTTGTTGAACTGATCAAAGGACCCCCCCTTCCCTGAATGACCCTTCGAAGTATATTGTGTTGTCTCCTCTGATACTATGGAATTTCATTTCAACCCCTTTCATCGTGACCCCTATATTCCCCAAGTTTCGATCAATAAATTTGATGGCTTTCATCCCATGGGATGGGTCACCCAAATGGAGCATTATTTTTCTTTTCATGGAATTACTAATGAGTTGGAAAAACTATGTTATGTTGTTGTCTATATGGATCCCAAATGATGGTAATGGTGGCAATGGTGTAAAAATGTATTCCAGCGGTATGTTTCTTGTACCCAGTTTGTTGTGGAGCTTTATGAATGCTTTGAGATTGACACCCACTATGAAGGTTGTTTGACCAAGTTGAAACACTCAGCATATGGAAATGATTCTCTAGGTTACTCTTGGCACAATGAAGATATTTTCTACAAAGGCTATCTATATTTAAGAAAAAAGTCACAACTTAAATCCAAGGTGATTTATGAGCTTCATTCTTCACCCACAATTGTGCATTCCGGGTCTACCAAAACCTATGAATGGATCAAACATTATTTTTTTCTAGGACAATATGAAATAGTAAATCCACACCTTTGTTATTGAATGTGATACCTGTCAACGCAATAAGGGAGAAATAGTAAAAGATTGAGGAACACTCCAACTTCTTCTAATTCACTGTAGTATTTGGAGGGGTATTTCTATGGATTTAATTATTGGCCTACCTAAATCAAGAAATAAGTCAGTCATCATGTTGGTAGTATATCAATATTCCAAATATGTTCATTTTGTGCTATTCAAAACCCATTAACCACATCCACAATGGCTCAATTTTTTATGGATAATATATTCAAACTTCATGACAGGCTTCATTCTATTTTCTTTGACTGAGATCCAACTTTCACCAGTCATTTTTGGCAAGAATTTTTCAAGATCCAGGGAACCCAATTCCATCTCAGCATCACCTATCATCCCATAATGATGGAGAAATTGAAGTTGTCGAGAAGTGTTTGGAAACATATTTGTGGTTTTTTTCATCCGACGAACAAAATTAGTGGGCTCAGTGGTTACCCCTAATTGAATGGTGGTAAAACACATCTTACCTTATTTCTACTCATATGACTCATTTTGAAGTAGCATATACGAAAAATCTACCATCGATTCTCCTGTACATTCCAGGTGTCACCAAGGTTCAAGAGGTTGACAACAATATTATAGTCTCAATGACCATTCTCCATACCCTATAAGTACATTTTTTCATGTTTCATAATCGCATGAAGCGACAAGCAGATCAAGGTCGTTATGAATGTCAATTTTTTGAAGGATACCAAGTGTTTCTTCAGCTACGAGCATATAAGACGACTTCACTCAAAGTTGAAAATTTTCATAAAATTGCTCCCAAATTATGGTCCTTATACATTTCTCAAGTGGGGCCCATGGCCTACTAGTTAGCTCTACCTAGTCATTATAAGCTCCATATTTTTTTTCATGTCTCATGCTTAAAGAAAGAGATTGGAACCAAGTGCCAAACTTAAATAAGTATACCTAAGTTGGATGAAGAAGGTTCCAATTGGTTGCATCCATAAGCAATCTGGGACTAGTGAGAGCATAGTCTCCATTAGCACAATATCAAGTATGTGTTATTTTAGTGTAAAGATAAAACTCTAGAAGATGTCAATTGGGAGCTGACCACCATTGTGCAACAATTTTCTCATCTCAATCCTTGAGGAAAAGGTTGTTCTTGAAGGAGGAGGGCATGTTAGGGACATAACCTACCTAACCCCTCATGAAGGTATAATAATATATTTTCCATGTAACAAAGGACAACATTATTTAATAACGACTATTTAATCATGTGAAAAAGTCTAATGTAAGAAGACTTAATAGAATCTTATGCTTCTAGAAATATCTTCCTCTAGAATGTTCTTGAGAAGATAGAATTAGTATAAATAAGAGTAGGAGGAATGAGAAAGTCTTGTATTGAGAATTATTGTAATAGAGTGTTGCTATGTTCAAGGTTTCCCCCTCAAAGAGGAAAGTGAACATTACTACATATCAATAAAGGTATCATTTTTGGTGTTGTGGTTCTCTACATTTTGTTGTTTCGTTGGCATTTGCTACAATATTTCTTCTTTTTGGTTGTTATAACACATATGGAGCCTAATATGTGGATTCATGTAGGCTTGAGAACACTCCTATAGACCCTCCATGGCTTGATGTTGAGCTTCATTCTCCTCTCTTCATCTATATTATGGCCTTATCCCAAGGGGTTCCCACTCTTTTATGTTACTTTATGGTCTCTTATGCATTTGTTTCTCATTTCATGTTTCTTGTTGTCACATTGTTGTTTGTCTTGATCCCACTTCCTGTTATTGCTACAACACTTGACCATTCACCCCTTGCATTAGTTGGCTTCCTTTCCGTGACCATATACCCATGGAGAGAACCTATTCTAAGAGTGGACCTCACTTGCCAATACCAATTTACATTCATTTTTCTTAGGTTGGTTCCATGCGCTTGGAACATAGAAACATGACATTAAGCCACTCATTCTCTCTAGATGAGATAACTTTTAACTCTTTTTCATGCTTGTTAAACCATGACGAAGACACTTAGTTGAGCTCAATTTGAAATATTTTTTATGCTCCTTAAAACATGAAAAATACACCTTTTGAATAAATGTTTACCTCTTTTTTGGGCTCATAAGAAATGAACAAAAAAGACTCTACCCAGAAAACTTTTGTCTTTCTTTCATGCTCATTAAAAGATGAAGGAGAGACACAAAAAAAAACAAACAAAAAAAGGGTTTTTTTTTTATACCATTGATCTATTACTAAAATGGAAGCATCATACATGTCACCCTTGAACATGGCACCTACTTGAGTCATTATATTACAATTGGGTTATATATTTCCTATGATAAATGTCATTAATATTAGTCATAGATACTCCTCCATCTGGTTACTCTTCCAGTCATCATGGAGAGTGATTTTATGCCTCATGTGTTGTTGCACTATATTAGTCATACTTTTAAGTGTTGCTTCTAAGTCATAATCATGTGATGTTAGATATCTTCAAGGGAAATTTAATCCTAAGTTGACCATGTGATGTTTTGTTGACAATCTTTGTCGACCATCCATGTGTTAGTTGTACTTTGTGATTCTATCTCTTTGCATGATCCCTCGGTGCATGTTTTGTGTCGATTGATGTGGGAAATATTAAGGACCTCCTTTGATGGTTCTCTTTCTATCGACTTCATCACATTATCTAGGAGAGGGATATGGAAACCAACTAGTATCTTAGAGATTTGTAACATACCCAACCCCTAAGTACATTTGAGGGACACGGTATTAAATTTTCTCCTTTCCTCAACCATCTCAAAGCCTCCTCCAGAGGCTACCCTCTTCTTCTACTCATAAATATATTTCCAATGACTATAACCATGTTTAGAACTAAGCTCTGAACAAAAATTTACAGTCTCCCAAATTTTATGGACTTTCATTTATTTATTTCATCTTTAGTGCCACAAGGCAACCACGTGGTTCCCGTCACTAATGTCATCCAACATGGAACTGATGGATCATTGGAGACCTAACCTGTCTAACTCCCCCATTCAGTGGTTTGGATATTTTCCTCTTCTTTGGAGTTCTCCCATCGGAGTAAGTATATTTCCCTCACCTAAATCACTCTGATAGACTCTCTTTTACTACACACACTCCGACGGATCTAACCTATATATTGAACAACCATGATTAATTTGGAGTCATCAACTCACATGACAATTAATGACCTTTCACCTGCTCCAGCTACACTTAGCTTATGTAGGTCCATCAAGGACCTACGATTGAGATTGATATTACTTTCCACCTTGGTCATTGTTGCCATAATGTACTTGTCTCCTGACATGACATGTGGCTTAATGTCCACTTGACACATGGACCCATATCGACATGCCGCATCTCCATAGAGTGCATAGGCTCAATCGACCAGAGATTAACATTTGTCCATGTCCTATAAACTTATTAAGTTACTTAGTCGATAATTTCTTAAAATATTGTTGCTTGGTATTTATTTATTTAATCATCATTAGCAATAATTAGTCTCCGTGAATTAATTACCCCCTTCTGTAATTACATTTTTACTTAGCCTAATAATTCACTTCAATACCACTCTTGCGATGATTATCTTATAAGTTAATTAATTATATTATAACATAATTATATTATGTTCTAATATAATTAATTAAAATGTAATATACTTAGGTTTATTAACCTTGATAACATGTAAATCAAAGAACTTGACTAATGACTTCACACCGTAATCTTCACGTAATTATATATATATATATATATATATATATATATATATATATATATATATATATATATATATATATATATATATATATATATATATATATATATATAAACTTACATTATTTGATATATCATACTCAGTTCTCTTTGGAGTCAGGCTCCAAACTCTTCGGAGTTGTACACCGAACTCTTTAGAGTCAACTCCTAAAAGGTTTTGAAATTTTTGTTCATTTATTATATATATTAAATATTATGTCAATTCAAGCTATCTCCCCGATGTATTTGCACTTGAAACACATGTAATCCTCTCATTATTCTGACCGCCAATGATGAAAGAGTAGAGTTTAATATTATTAAATATATGTGGGACTTATATTACCCAGGATTTCAAACTCCAAACATTCACTCTCCTCTCGTTACTATGATGGCTTAGGACTTCATTCAAATGTTCCATTCCATTTTCTCTGATAAATAGACTCTGAAGGCCAATTAAAAATGAGCATAATTTAATATTTAATGTTGTATTGTTTAAAACTACATAGGTCGTTGCACTTCAAATGTTTTCTCCCTTCTCTGTGCTCTAAAGGATTAATATTAACATAAATACAAATATTTATGTGTTGAGAGAGAGGGCAAGTATATTACACGGACATTTAATAAATAAATATAAATAACATGTTACCAAAATTCTTACAAGAGTACAAAGAAGCCTGTGCATGACATAATTGTAGGAAAATCTTAGTGCAATATAAACTTTTGCAGAGAAGGGAAAGCTTTCAAGTTTCCCATTACTCACACACCAATCATAAATTTTTGGCTATATTATGATAGTTTTCATTCTTATTATTCAAGTATTAGAACATTAATATGGAAATTTACGAATTTACCAGTAGTTACCATACTTTACCATTCATTCAAATTTGTTCATAAAACATAGAATTACATATTTACATTTATAAATTTATGTAATTTATTTTCTTAAATTGTTTTCTAGAATATCACAGTTCTTGGAAATAAAATTCTTCATGGTAAAACTATGTTTTTACCAGAATTTAGTAATCCCCTAATTATAAGCACATCTTTGCTATTTTCAGGGATTAGTCTTTATTCCCAAATATTTCCCCTTTGAACATCAAATTTAATGTGTAATTCCAGGTAAAATTCCCTCCTTTTTCTAAATTTTAATGAAACATAATTAATCAGAATGCATTAATTTTTAAATTTCATTTATTTCAAATTTAAAACTTAAATCTGCATTTCTCACAGGTTATCATCTAACACTTTGATCTTAATTTTAGTAAAAACCAAATATTAACAACTTCCCTTCCCAAGAAGAGAGAAAACCAAACAACACAATATGATTTCCAACTTTATTTTAGACTTCCATATAGCCAAACAATCAGAGTGACAATTCCATCATTTGAACATCATAAGAAATTCTACAATCATTTCGCACATCAAATCCATAGTATAAAATAAACTAGTCATGACAATACGAAACAAAGAAAAACACTTATCTAAAACTTGGAAATAGATGGAAATTGCTAAAATGTGTGCCACTTTCCACCCAACCATATGCACACATGCTCTTGGTGTATTTCACAACTGAACACCCCCTAGCTAGAGTATTATTCCATGAGAGAGAGATCTTCTTTTGCTCATCAATCAAAGAGATATGAAGGTTACTCTCCTTCTCCAAAAAGAACCTGATAGTCTAGTCTTTTATCCACCAAGAAAGGGGCCCTGCTATGAATGCTCACTCAATCACTACATTTATCTACAACCTCGTTGATCAACTTTATTAGAAAAATGCTACCCAACAATTCTTGAACCCAGAACAATTCATAGTCTCAGTTCTCTCTAGAACCAGAGAAATACACATGCTCTTCCTTTTCATATCTGGTCCTCGGAGCCATTCTTGTGTCTCCTCTTTCTTCTGCCCATGATTTTCCTCTTTTTATTTCCTTCTACAACGAGATTTCATTGCTCAATTTCTCAATTCATGGGTTATATTAGGAAGTTTCCAGATGGGACACTCTGTCGATCTGCCCATTGAGTCTCAAGGAAGACTTATGAACTACCATCTTGAATGTTAATTAAATTATATAGGACAGATGTATGTTTTGGGTATGTTCATGTTAAATGCAACATAGTATTGGTCTGGTAGTATTCATCTCAACCATTATTGGTTTCCCTCACCATCCCCTCTCATGCACCACAATATCCATTGGAAACACCTTCAACAATTATTCAACAATTTCCATTTTTATTTAATAGAAGAAACATTTTCATTACCTCCTTAACAAAGGTTTATCGCTTTCCAAAATCCACACATAACATACTTGTCCATAGTATTTTAGTAATAACATAATTATATTTACAAGTCAGGGGAAACAAGGGTGTTACAATCCCCTCCCCCTTAAAGGAATGTTGTCCTCTATGTTGTACCTATCGATGTGATCTTTGTGTACAACAATGAATAAAAATGGGTATTCCTATTTCATGGCATCCTCCATTTCCCATGTAGCTTCATCTGGAAAAAGTGTTTCCACTACACTTTGACCGATGCAATGGTTATGTTCCTAGGTGGGATTTATTTCCTATCTAGTATGCATTGTGGATATGACAGTAATTCTCCCTCTGGTTCCATATGGATTAGAGACCAGCCAATTACATGATTAGAATCATGTACATATTTCTTTAGTAATGAAACATGGAAAAAAGTGTTCACTTTCACAATGGGAGGAAGTGCTAGTCTGTAGGTTATAGGTCCCACACTATCGAAAACTTCAAAGGGTTCACAATACCGAGGTGCCATTTTGGCACATGTTCCCTTCCTCAAGGAACGTTTTCTAGGTCTAATTCGGAGATACACATGATCTCCTACTTTGAATTATCTAGGAGTCTTATGTATGCTTGCATAGCTCTTTTGTTTGTCGTGAGCTCTTTTAGATTTTGTTTTATTTGAATTATTTTTTGTTCTATATCCTTGAGCATATCTGGCCCATGTGTTATTATGTATATTGGGTTAGTCCAATTGATTGGAATATTTCATCTCCTACCATAGAGATCCTCAAAAGGACTCATCTTTAATGACTCTGATAGCCATTGCTATAGGAAAATTCTACCAGTGGTAGGTATTCTTCCAATTTCTTGGATTGATGCATCACATGCATCCTTAACATGTCCTCTAGCATTTGTTTTACCCTCCTCTCTATCTATCCATCAATTTGAGGGTGATAGGATGTACTAAATAACAATTTAGTCCCAAAACCAACAAACCGAGACTTCCAAAAATTTGAAGTAAAGTTTGTATCTCTTTTTGATATGATTTCCTTAGTTATACCATGTAGCCTAAATATTTATTTCATGAAACTATTAGCAATATCTATTTCCTTTGAGGTTGATTTTATAGGGATAAAGTGAGCATCCTTTCTCAGTTTGTCCACAATGAACATAATGACATTGTTGGCCCTTGACCAAGTTTTGAGGAACACTTGGTCATATTTGACCATTTTTGGACTTCGACAGCTTGTCAAAGATGGAGCGCAGAACGAAGTGGAGATCATGGAAGCTAGGCCCCTTTCTTGGGCCCTTTTTGAGTTTTTGGGGATAATGTAATGGGTATGGGATGTCCGCCCATGGGTTTACCAATGTTTAGGCCTATTTTGTAAAGTATAAATAAGTAGCTAGGCAATATAAGATAAGGCAATAATCTAAGTGCTAGAAAAGGCTTTGTGTATACTGTTTGAATGACTTGCAGAGCTAAGTGCAAGTGTTGTAAGTGCTGATTGCATAGATTGTAAGAGGGCTCTTTGCTAGATCTACTCGAGGAAGGAGGATCTGGTGAGGTGCACGCAGATCTCTTGTCCTATGCGGAGTACAATTTTGAGCTCTGTACTATAACCAGATTGACCAAAGTTAATAAAGAAGAAGAAGGCTTTGTGGATGTAGCCCTAGGATGGGGGTGAACCATGGTAAACTTGTGTGTTGTGCTCAGTGCCTCGACCTAATGTGTTTGTCTCTTCCCATGTGATGTGCTTTGATATCATTATGCTATGTGTTTTGCTATGATATAATTAGATAGATCTACTTTTCTTCATGCTTCTTATATGTATGGGTGTAGATCTGACATATATGAAAGTGCTAAGTGCTAGACCTATGTTTTTGTTGCTAAGTGTTAACTTAACCTAGTTCTAAGTGAATGTTGTGGTGCTCTGTTAAGCCCTAAATAGTGGCTCATTACCCCTTAATTGAGGCATATTACATTAGTAATGTTATTTTATTTATGTCGTCTTTATTCCATTAGTTGTAATTATACCTCCTAGTCTCCTATATATACCAAGGAGACATTTTCATTCTGAATCATCTTGTAATTGTACATTTATGTGGGCATAAGGAGGTTTCCCCCTCGAAGAGGCTTATTATCTGAATTTCTCTCTTTTTCAAGGCATTGAGTACTTATTCTGAGGGTTTTCTATGTTATATTGATATTTGGTTCCTAACATATGGTATCAGAGCTCAAGATCTTGGGGTTTCGCTGCTACATTTGAGACACCATGGAATTTTCGCTATAACTTGTTTTCTACAACATTTCAGAAGGAACGTCTTGGAGGATATTTATTAGACAGATCAAGGTACATTGGGTTAAAATTCTAGCTCTTGAGGCCTTATACTTTCAGAGATACAGCCTGTGTAAGATAGGGTTCTGGAATCATCCTGAACTGATCCATTGCGGAATTTTTGATATAAAAACGTTTATGTAACATTTCAGACCCTGATATCTAGAGGATATTCACAAAAAATAGTAAGGTATCCGTGGAAAAAAATTTCGCTTCTAGGTCATCATACATTTGTAGATACACCCTGTGGAATATAGCGTATCTGACTAGTCCTATTGACTAGTCTCAAGAAGGTGTTCTAGGTAAAATTATCATAACTTCTTCGGAGAGTATCCAAATTGAGTGAGACTAGTTGCATTGGATAGTGGAAAGTCTTTAGTATTTCTGGTACGAGTTTCAGATTTGTATATCAATTATTTTGTGCGGGGCACACTATACAAGTGAGATATCGTGGAAAGGCCAAAAATCAGCAAGTTGTGGGGAAGTTACCGTAAATTCCAATTGGAAAATCCAATTGTGATCAAACCTGTGGAATTATAGAGAATAAATATTAGAGAACTACAAAAAATAAATTTTCATGCCCATAAGAGCCGAAACTCTGGAGATACAGCAGAAGAAAGATTGTCTAGCAGAACCACCTCAAAATCAAGGTTCAAAAGTGATACTTGGCCAACATGCCACCCAAAAAGGGAACTTATACACCAAGTAAGCCTCCAGAAAGTCCTACTTGGACTCTTGATGAAGGTGAAGAAATGCATAGGGATATAAATGAATTGCAAAAGAAGACAGTGACAAAAGATGAACTACAAGGGATGATGGATTCAACTGAAGCTAAATTGGAGGCAATAATGGATACTAAGATGGATGGTTTAAAAACAGAGATCATGGAAGGAATGACAAATTTCCTAATAGAGAGGACACCTGAAACTGAAAATGTGTCCCATGAAATTCATGATGAGGACACAAGGAAGATGAATCAAGAATGGAGAAACTCCAACTTTGGGTTGAAGACCAACCATGTTCCTAAGATCGATATGAGGA
>ML780898.1:731365-745286 GCA_009831015.1 Picea engelmannii | reverse complement strand
TCCTCCTATCATCCTCAATCTGATGGAAAAACCGAGATAGTGAACAAATGTCTGGAAGGCTACCTTTGTTTCTTTTTCTCCGATAAACAAACACAATGGTTCAAATGGTTACCCTTGGCAGAATGGTGGTATAACACTTCCTTTCATAGTGCAACAAAAATGACACCATTTATGGCACTCTATGGATACCACCCTCCTTCCATGACTTCTTCTCTAAAAGAAAAATCTAAGGTTCAAGCAGCGGAAGATCACATCGAGCATCAACAACAAGTTCTCCAAATATTAAAGGACAACCTAACCATGGCACAAAATCACATGAAACAACAAGTAGATCAACATCATAGTGAAAGAAGTTTTGAAGTAGGAGATTGGGTGTTTTTAAGACTACAACCATACAAACAGATGTCCCTCAAGAAAGCCAAGAAGGATAATAAATTATCACCAAATTACTATGGCCCTTATAAGGTGTTGCAAAAGATTGGTACTATGGCATACAAATTGGAGTTGCCTTCATCTTCACGAGTACACCCAATTTTCCATGTTTCATGCTTAAAGAAGGTTATAGGTGACAATATCCCAGTTCAAACTATATTGCCAGAACTTGATGAGGAAGGAAAAATCATATTGGAGCCTGAAGCCATCACTGACACAAGAATTCACCAGTTAAGGAATAGATCCATGTCAGAGTATCTCATTAAATGGAGGAAACTATCGGCTAAAGATTCCACTTGGGAAGATGATTCTTTTATACAGAAGCATCTGGATTTACTCAAGCGTTGTGGACAACACTTGTCTCAAGGGGAGGGGCATGTTAAGCCCTAAATAGTGGCTCATTACCCCTTAATTGGGGCATATTACATTAGTAATGTTATTTTAGTTATGTCGGCTTTATTCCATTAGTTGTAATTATACCTCCTAATCTCCTATATATACCAAGGAGACATTTTCATTTTGAATCATCTTGTAATTGTACATTTATGTGGGCATAAAGAGGTTGCCCCCTCGAAGAGGCTTATTATCTGAATTTCTCTCTTTTTCAAGGAATTGAGTACTTATTCTAAGGTTTTTCTATGCTATATTGATATTTGGTTCCTAACATGCTCTGCGCCATTTGCAGAGTTCCTTGAGGGTTAAATATAGATGAATGATCTATGTGAAAGTGTTTTCTAAGTGTTAGAATCACAGATCTGTGTCCCAGCTAAGGTTGCAGACCCCTGAGTCTTGTAACCACCACTGCCTCTACCTTGGGTGAGACTTCATCTTCTTCGTAGGTGTTGCCGAAAGGGTCGGTAGTTAGGGTTTTGTTGGTGCATTGTTGAATTGTTGAACCCTGGGTCTACCCCTGTGACAACAAATGGTTCCATTGTCGAGACCTGAAACTGTGATTTTTAGGAACTAAGGAAGAAGAAACTTTGTGCAAAAGGAAGCTCTGTGCATAGATATGTTTCCCTAGTGCGCAGCTTTTTACTTGACCTTTGAAGATTTGTGCTAGGGGTAAGGTTAGATTTGAATAAAGGAAGATCAGATCCAAAGAAAAGAAGCGAGATTTGAATGCTCTGTGCTCTAAGAAAAGTAAAAGTGGAAATTTCTGAAAGAAAGAGGTCAGATTTGCAGAAAAGAGGTAAGATTTGTAAGCTCTGTGCTCTAATAAAGGTAAGAATGGTCAAAATTTATTAGATCTAGAAGATTTGTGCTCTGCAGAAGTGAGATAAATGATTTTTATTTTTTTTGTTTCTAGAGCATGGATCTAGGTATGTTTGATAGATTTTGTCCTAGCTTAAAAACTAGGGCATTAATAGCTGAAAAAAGTTTGATATGAATAGATATGATAAGTATAATGATAGATATGTTATGCCTATGCATAGAAAGAATGTCTAGACTAACAAATGGATGCAGGATCCTAAAAAGGAAATTTTTCAGGCTAGACATTATGATCCTAGCGCGCAGTACAAGAAGAGTTGGGGATCATTGAAGAGAAAGAGAGGATTAAATATTTGTTACAGTTGCAGAAGACCAGGACATCTTGCTAAGGAATGTCGTGGGAGAAAACCTAGTTGCCTCTGTTGTAAGGCTATGGACCATGAAGTACTGGATTTCCCTAGAATGATTGCTAGAATTGAAAATTTGAATATGGAGCAAGCAAACCCTAAAGGAGACCAAGAGACTAAGATTATAGAAGAACCCCAACAAGAATCAGAGAAAGTATTAATATAGATGAAAAAAACCCTGAAGAAACATAAAGATGTTTGATTACCAGAGATCTTCAAAGAAAAGGAGCAAGTCGAAGCAAGAATAGGGGACTTCAACATTGACTGTATTCTCGATGAAGAAAAACAAGTGAACATTATTCTAGAAAGAACTTGGGAAGCTATAGGGAAGCCTATCATGATTCCTTCATTGGGACGAATAGGACTATTCAGAGGAAAACTGATGATGTTATGTGGAAAAATCACTCAGATACCTATGACAGTCAATGGAACTTCGACAAAAGAAGACTTTGAGATTATAAACTTCATTGAGGACAATGCTCCGTTTTCTATGCTACTCAAAAAACCTTGGATTGAAAGAGATCAAGACGGAAAGAAGGAAGAAGAAGAGGTTTTAGAACAACAGAGACAAGAGTTAAAATATTTCATGACTAAAAGGATCGCATAGTTAATAAAAGAACAAGGGAACCACTTGAATCCATATGACACTAGAAGCCCATATGTTCAGGCCAAATCTACACAAAAGGTTGAAATTTCTACCCCAGACAAAGAAGAAGTGATATACCTAAACTCTAGGAGAGAATCTCACCAACGCGAAGTGACTATGTCCAAGGAAAATAAGAATCAAAATGAGAAGAGAATCACCGGGACGAATCTCACTGGAAAGAAGGCTAGAAAGCTAAGTAAGAAGAAGGCTAATATTGAAAAATTAAAGATGATCCCAGAGGGTACCTTGTGGCAAGACACTTTGCAAAATTGGAGCTTCACCAGGATATCAGAACAACGACATATGCCACTGCGCCAAGGTGAAGTAATATAACCATTGGAATCCAATATAACCGTTTGACTGCTGCTTCGAATGGGTCCGAAAGAATTTATGGCTCGCCACTAGAACGTTAGATCATTCCATAATGGACAAAACATAAGTTCATGCAGCCTCATACCCGTTGCAAGCAAACTGTTGCTAAGTTTCCCTACTTAGTTCGTCGCACCACGCACCTAGAATACTTTTTGCTAAGTGAGAATTTGAGCCTGAAACCTAAGATTACTTCACCCTGTGATCATTACCTTGTTCCCATACTGTTCATTGTAGTCTCTAAATTCATTTCACACCCGAGCTAGTTGACCCAAGCTTGTATGTCGGACGAGCTCAGCGTTGCTGAGAAAGTAGTTGAAGAAGTTTTGATTTACTTAATGACTGAAAGAGTCATGTTGGAGTGAGGATTATCTACATGAGTCCAAGCATCGTCAACTAGAGGACTCCAGGCCTCCCCTTCCACTTCTCCCATTGGTCCATCTTGGTCAACCGATGAGAAATGGAGCAAGCACATGTATGACATCACAAATGCCAAGCTTGTCCCATGCATTCTACCTACTTACTTACCACCTCTAAGCGGTGTCATTAACTGTGACAGTGTACCTCGCGACTTTGAGTACACTTTGATGACCGCATACCTTCCGAAAGGGGTGCGTTCAGTTCGTGTTGACCAGGATAAGCTCACAACACTGAAATTTAGTGATTTTAACCTTGGAGACCGTAAAGTTTACAGCATGTTAGCCCCACATAAGTACTTAACCAATACCAAAGGAAAGAATTATAAGATTATCCCATAGTCATGGACCCATAACCTCACGCAGTAAACACTGGTTAATGTAATGAAGATCCTACACTTCGACAGACACCAGGAAGTCAACGCATGCATCGAGTTGTTGTTGTCCTGCTACCACGAAGGATACTTATGGTTGGACTGCCACATCACTGTGGATCTGAACTTGATCAATCGAATCACAGGCCTTAGTATGCAAGACCCTGACCCACAAGAGTTTTAACCTGGAAATACCTCAGACCGAGCAATAGCACAGAGGATAAAAGAAACTTATGGCGATGTTGAGAAAGGCACACGAGGCTACAAGGTAGCCTCTATCCAGAGTGGCACAGTGCACCTTGCCTGTCAACTGATCGTGGGAAAGCTAGTTCACAAGAACAGACCAACACAAGTGACTGGATTCGTAGTTGACCTCGCAGGGAAGTGCGTTGAGGGACTATAGATGAATTGGGCACAGTACCTTGCAAACTAGCTAGATCTTGATTGCAGAGAAGCGCAAGACCAAGGGTACGAGTTCCACTTTAGTTGGTTGCTCATACTAATCGCTTTCATCACCTGGGATCTACCAGAAGGTGCCACTTCTCCAGAGATCAGACCCTTCAAACCACTGGTTGTGAAGTTCTGTACGTTGTGGTACTCCAGCGACATGAACAAGCAGTGGCAGTCCAATGTCGTCTTTCATGCCTATTACAACCAATTGAAGAATGCAATCCAGTCTACACCGCGCCTCACCCCAAACACACTTCACAGGTTTAGACCTTTGATAAAATTCAGTGCATACCAACACTTCACCTATATCACAACACGCATTGATGAGAGAAAACAACAGCTCCATTTGTACTACAAGTTGATAGAAAAATGACTTGGAGAAAATTACCAAAGAATTGTCGGCGGACGCCCTTGTTGCAGCAGACACCTCAAAAATGTCTGACATGGAAAGCCCTGAAGCTATGTCGGATACACCTAGACCAAGAAATACTAAGAAGGATGATGAATTTCAAGATTTACATAGCACATCCATGAAGACTACTTTTATCTCACTTGTGCAGGGAGGAGATGGTGAAGAACTAGGTGGCACAGAAGTTGAGCAAAACAAAGGCGAGGTTACTCCACCTAGAGAGGAGGAGGATACCACTAAGAAAAGAAATATTACCCCACCAAAGCCCTCATCTCGAAAAAAAACTAAGGCCACCCAGACTATGTTTAAGACTACCCTCAGACCGGATGAATTCAACTTCTTAATCGCTGTGCTGAATGATGCTTCACTAGATATCACAGAAAAGAAAGAAGCGAAGCAGGAGGAGGTATTCAGCCAAATCAAGGGAAAAATTCAAGAAGTGTAGCATGCACTCCAGTCCAACTGACCAATTTATACTGTGCCCTTGACAATTGGAACAATAGGACTAGGCAATGATCCCACCCAATTACACCAGATCACCGAGAAAGTCGAAGCTCTCCTTCGACGAGCTCAAGAAGACATAGTGCAAGCCACCCAGGATTTGACACAAGTATAGAGCACACTAGTAGAACAAATTAGTAAGGAAGAATGGGAAAATATTTCCTTGCAAGAGAAGTGGGATGAGGAAAAAGAACAGTTACAGTAGAGTAAGGACCAGTTGCCAGCAGAGCAACTTGAAGTACAGGAAAGGGTTCACAAAGCACTTCTCTCTGTGATGATCATAGAAGTGAAGATTGAAGAACGTGTCCCACAGTAGGTGTCACAACTTGAAGAATTAATACAACAACTTCAACAAGGCATCACAGATCTGGAACTTCGTACCATGCCCGAGAATCCTCAAGAAATAACAGATCTAAGGGAGGCAACTGCACGTAGCACAGTTGGCTGATTAAAAACCTTTGTCTTGGAATGAAAGAAGTTGAGCGCTAGAAGTGCCCAGACTTATTAGAACCTCACAGAGAATCCAGAGTTGCATGAATTGGAGGCACATCTCCAAGAAGCGAAGCAGCACACAGATACGCTATAGGCACAGCTGAAGGCCTTGACCCTAGTCAAAATAATTAAGATGTTTTCAGAACAACGCACCACCCAACAAGAGGTACACACACTGCAAAGTAAAGTGATGGAAGTCTCCCAACGACTTCAACCAATCCAAGAAAAGGCATGCCAACTATTCACTGAAGTTGAAATCCAGGGAACCGAGCTTGAACAGGTTATCATCACTGCAGAACAAACGACGCAGTGATCCAGGAGTTCATTGAGCAAGAGGTTGTCGCACTGCAGTAGGTCAAAGTATCTCGAGCCAAGCTCGAGGCATTTGAGGTGGAATTGATCAGACCAGAGTGACTCAAGATGAGTCACAAGTGAGTGTTGGGGGTCTGTTGGCCCTTGACCAAGTTTTGAGGAACACTTGGTCATATTTGACCATTTTTGGACTTCGACAGCTTGTCAAAGATGGAGCGCAATGCGAAGTGGAGATCGTGGAAGCTAGACCCCTTTCTTGGGTCCTTTTGGGTTTTTTGGGATAATGTAATGGGTATGGGATGTCGGCCCATGGGTTTACCAATGTTTAGGCCTATTTTGTAAAGTATAAATAAGTAGCTAGGCAATATAAGAGAAGGCAATAAGGTAAGTTCTAGAAAAGGCTTTGTGTATACTGTGTGACCAACTTGCAGAGCTGAGTGCAAGTGTTGTAAGTGTTGAGTGCACAGATTGTAAGAGGGATATGTGCTAGATATACTTGGAGAAGGAGGATCTGGCGAGGTGTGCACAGATCTCCTGTCCTATGCAGAGTACAAGTTTGAAATCTGTGTTGTAACCAGATTGACCAAAGCCAATAAAGAAGAAAAAGACTTTGTGGACGTAGCCCTAGGGTGGGGGTGAACCACGGTAAACTTGTGTGGTGTGCTCGATGCCTTGACCTAATGTGTTTGTCTCTTCCCATGTGTTGTGATTTGATATGATTATGCTATGTGCTTTGCTATCATATACTTAGATATATCTACTTTTCTTTGTGCTTCTTAGATGTATGGGTGTATATCTAACATATATGAAAGTGTTGAGTGCTAGACCTATTTTGTTGTTGCTAAGTGGTAACTTAACCTAGTTCTAAGTGAATGTTGCGATGCTCTGCGCCATCTACGGAGTTCCTTGAGGGTTAAATACATATGAATGATCTATGCTAAAGTGTTTGCTAAGTGTTAGAATCACAGATCTGTGTCCTAGCTAAGGTTGCAGACACTTGAGTCTTGCAACCACCCTTGCCTCTACCTCGGGTGAGACTTCATCTGCTTCGTAGGTGTTGTTGAAAGGGCTAAAAGTTAGGGTTTTGTTGGCACATTGTTGAAGCATTGAAACCCTAGGTCTTCCCCTGTGCTAACAAACATCATTTATTTTTGTCAATGATTTCAGAAATCCAGTGATAAAATCCATGTAGATTGTTTCCCATTTCCATTCTGGAATTGGTAGGGGCTACAACAACCCTGTTGGGTGCCTGTGCTCTACTTTAACCCACTGAGATTATAAACATTTATCTAAGTAATTATCTATGTCCTTTTCCATTCCTAGCCAATAAAACAGTTTCTTACTGGTTGTGATCATTTTTTGATAACCAGGATAGCCAGTGTATGGTCATTTATGTAGTTCATCCATGATGAACCTCTTCAATTCATCACAATTTGGGACATACAAATGAGCCTTTTAGGCTAATAGGCCATCATCCTCCCTAACATTCCTCATCACCCAATTTAACAAAGTTTCATTTTTAGCCTCTCAATCTATCGATATGATATAGTATTGAAATCAAATTCTTCACTTTATAATGTCACATAATATTGAATCCAGCCTCCATATAACATTGTAATATGACACAATGTTTTCAATAACCAAATGAATTTTTATTATTTAATAAAAAAACACAATATTTATTATTAATTATTTATATATAAGTAAATGGCATGCGTGCACACACACACACACACACACACACACACACACACACACACAATTGATGTTATTTATAGTAGGTATTATTAATACATTTGGCATTTAAATTTTCATAAAGTTTCATAATTACTTACACAATCAAATATTATTAAATTGATATAAATAATATTTTATTTTATAATATTTAAGAATTATATTTATATAAATCTCTAATCAATCTCTATCTCTAAGAAACGTCATTATAGCGCATTGTGCATGGCTTACAAGACCTAGACTCTTATCGATAAGAGCAATGGTATATTACCACATCAGCAAATCAAACCATAACTCTATTGGGGTTTGAAGATTGTCAGGTTAAAAAAGAGTCTAGGGTTTGAAGATTGTAAGGTTAAAAAAGAGTCCAATAGTTTAAAGGAAACCAAAGAAACAAAAGTCTTAATGGCCATTTGGAATTAAAAGAAATCAAGCAAACAAAAGACCTAGAATTAAAC
Source organism: Picea engelmannii (assembly GCA_009831015.1). Taxonomy (NCBI): domain Eukaryota; kingdom Viridiplantae; phylum Streptophyta; class Pinopsida; order Pinales; family Pinaceae; genus Picea; species Picea engelmannii. The sequence continues at coordinate 737,077 of ML780898.1, read as the reverse complement.
AAATATGGAAAGACATAGACAACAAGCAACTACTCTAGAATTTAAGTGTGATTTTACACATACAAGTGGGGATAAGAATAAGAAAGAATGGTGGATAAATGTATTCATTAAAGGATGTAGTGAATCAATACATAGTAAGAGGGAGGAGTCGTACCTAATGTAACTCCCAAATATCTAACTATTAACCACTTCATTATAAATTAATGATTATATTAAATGGTTCATTATTACATCACTTTGTTAGTGACCATTTATTATTCACTTAATTCCTAAGTTTTAAATATGATCATTATCTCTACCCTTTCAAAATGGCCAATTCACATGTTTTTTCAAGATACAAAAAAAGGCTTTGGACAAGTAAAATGTTTGTAGTCGACAAGAGAAGATATTTAAAATGATGGTTGGATTCGATAAGGTTGATGAAGTACAATTTAGGTCACCATTATTTTGTTTCACCATTGAGTCAATAATAAGATGAGAGCCAACATTGGTTGAATAGTCAACCTTTCCACAAATTACATAGAATTTGACTTGTTTACTCAACTCACCTCTTCCACATATTCGCAGTCCATCATGTCAAGATTTTGTTTTTTGTTTTTGTAAAGAAGCACTATCGTCATCACTCTCCATGAGGGTCTTCTTCTTTACCACTTCATCTTCACCCTCCCTAAGGGTATTCTTCTTATCAATTACAAAAGATAATGCATAACATACTTATTGATTTACTTCTCTCTCTTTTTCTTTTTTTTTGACATTCTTTAGCAACAACATCATCTAGAGCTTCATCGCTTCATCTTTGTCTTACCTAACACCTCTCTTACCTAGGAATTATGGTTGAGTTTTCAATGACATTACAACCATTTTTTTGTTAAATCAATCGTCCATTCTCAAATTCTAGCAATAATCCATGTTCCCCCACATCGAAATCAACCATATTTTTTACATTTTTATTAATAATAAAACACTTATCATCACTGAAATTTGTATATAAGTGTATGCATTGCTTCATTATACTATTTATCAAAAGTATACATTTTCCCAAACAATGAATATAATAGACATCTTTAATTATTACCCATTTACCACTTTGGTGGAGCAAGATATTTCACTTTCCTCTAAACCTATATTCTTCTCTACTACTCAACACAATAGAATCAGACTAAGATTTTTCGTCCACAAAATCAACATACCAATCAATAATGTTAGTAAAAATGTCTATATTCCCACGAATCCTTGTTTCTAGCCATGAAAACAAAAAAATGTTCCTCTTGTACAACCACAATATCATTTTTCTTTCCATATTGATCATCAAAAAAATTCTCTTGGTTATAAATCTGATCCCACAACCACTTCCTATAAACTCTTCTTAAAGAATTTAATAGATTTTTTTCTTTTCCCTCACTCAAAATATTTATCTTCATCATTATATTCTCTCTATTTTATACCCTTTCTCTTAAACTTTGGGACAAGTGCTACCTAAATATTTTCATTGATACTGATATTCCCAAACTGTTTTTTCCATCTTGCTATAAGAGATTCTCTTTAATAGGCATGGCAAGCCTGCATTCGGGTGGCAGAATCACCCGACAATCCCTGTCACTGTGCGACACCACGATTGTTCATTTGGTAGAAAAAACATACCAACTTACTTAATTTGTACTATGCATGAATTTCTTACATCTTCGTTTACAACAATTATAAACATTATCTTGTTTATTACATTTAGCATGTTTTCAACGAGTACACAAAGAAAAATAACTCAACATGTATAGCTGGGTGGCCAAACCAGCCTAACAAACATTTCTTCATTAACTTGCAAAGAATTGGGTTGTAGCTCGTTACAACAAAGAATAAACATGGATCACATGGCTTAGCAATACTTCGACTCTTCGATTCTACTCCTTCACTCATATTTTTAGGAAATTTCCATTGTGCCAAAAAATCTTCCCACTTGTTCGTCTTTCATTCACAACCTTCTCTACTCCCTTATGGTCGTCCACACCTTTTTCCAGGTCTCAGTGCTCCTCATGCACTTTGATTGACTTTTGTCCAGACTCCACCACATAGCGGCCATCGAATGTCACCACCAAGACTTCACGGATCTTTTGTTTCGTAAGTGCCCCAATTCTTCCTCAACCATGTTTATTAGTCTTTCAAGACCTACGCAACGCTCATTGTTATCCATCACCACATCCTTAGTCCAACATGTCGAAAACAACATAACCAAGTCTCCCCTTGGCCACCTCATCTTAGAAAATGAACTCGCCCCTCTCTTCATATTTCGACAAAATTCCTTAAGGGAGCATGAGCCACCTTAGTGTGACTCATCCCCTTGGGGAGGAGCTCTCCCTCCTGCTTGACGAACCGAATCACAGACCACTTTTATGTCTAAGTATTGGTGTAACCTTCGTTGATTTCCCTTTTTTTTGAATGGTTCTCTTGCCTAGCCTTATATGGGAACCCAATGGGAACTCCCTTTATCCAAAACAAGACACAACCATTCCTATTTCCAAGATGACCTCTCCCACGGGGACACCTCTATTAATTCGTGCTCCACCCATAGTTGTCCAACCTTCATTTTCTTCGTTTCTCTAAGTCATTTGGGTGCACTGGGAACTAACTCCCATACGACTCATTTGGGTGTGGGAGCCCCTTACCAAGTCAAGACGTTCCGCTCACTCCATAAACTTGTTTTCAATAGGCACACCCATCTCTAGGCTCCCCACACCAAGTCATGATGTGCTCCCATACTACATCAAATCCGTTGATGAATTGGGTGTCGGAGTCCACTTGGTGAGTCTAGTTGACTCGTGATGCCTTGTGCCAGCACAAGCCTAACTTCCCTTCATCATTTTTCTAGCTCGCCCTACCTTTTCCATGAAGCAAGTAACCCACCAAGCTCATCCAAGGTGACTTGTGCCATTTTTTGACCCATCGAAGAGCTGATATAAGAACCAAGTGTGTTCCTCTGGGAACCCCAAGATATTCCTTTAACTCGAGAAAGAGCATGTGACACACAGACATCGTTGAGGTCGTGACATAATCCCCCAATCAAAATTGTTTCCTCCCTTTGGACATTTCCAACTCACTTCACTATTTGAAACTCCAAATATCCATAAAAGAACACAGTCTCCGCAAATACTCATTCGATACAATTTTTTCACTGCTTCTATGCAACTTGTCTCCATTGATTGCCACAAAATTTTCTAAGTTTCAAAGCCATGTTGAACTGTTGTGCCCATAATCCAACCATATCAACATGTTTCTACACACCACATGTATCCACTTCTTGAGCAAGTTGGGTGTTCAATCCAACTTTGCACCCAATTGGTGAAAGTGTACCTCCTCACGTTATGCATACTCATTTCTTCCCATAAATCACCACATGTTCAACCCAAAAAAACTAGGCTAGTTAGCACTTTCCCCTTCATTGTTTTCCAATTCCATCATTAAGTTCCTCCATAACAACCAAGTACTGCACAAATGAATCATTTTTTTCTTGAAGTAGGACCCCTTCACCATGTCATTGTGCACTAGCACATCCAAGTGTCAGATAGGTTGTATATCCAGTACAATCGTATGATCACTTGCACGAAGGAACACCTCCAATTCAAATTGATATCATCCTCCTCACAACTCGATTCATCCATGCAAATCTCACCAAGGAATCTTCCTTTCCCCCCCATGCTCTCATATTCTTCATTACCTGTCCATGAAACGTTCTAAATGCACAAGTATCTCACATCCAATAGTCACCTTCACACTACTTATCCTTTGTGCTTCATTTCATCCTTCTTGTGTGATCCTTCGATCTATATAATTCCACAACATCCTTCACATGTATCTCATCATTATGTCCAAACAATTCCAAGTGGAATGAGTCACCTAAAGACTTCCATGCTAAAACATGTTCGATCCAATTCCTTTGTTAACTCCAACCAATGATCTGTGGATCTCTAAGTCGTCCCATTTTCATCCATAAGCATATTGAGAATTCCTTGCATATCCCATGTCCCATATCATGAGCAGAAGCGCATCAAACACTCTACTTAGTCTACATTTTGTCCCATCTCAGTATTTTTCTAATAGTCTCCTTGGTTGACACCTCGCTTCCTTCGTTCACCTCTTGGAATGTGTAACGTCCTCCTCGTTACGACAACGACTCTGACAACAGGTGTAATTTTTTTTTTTTCTGAGTGCTAAGGTGTGTGTGCGTGTAGAAGTGACAGACACTCCAGAATCTACGTCACCACTCGGAAACCAACAAGACGCGACCACGATGACCACATCAAGAGGACATTAGGCGCACAGCTGCAAGCATTAAATGACCATACTGGGTTATGCACAGTACGAACACAGAGGGAAGAATCCATGGTAGTAGGTCTTACTATTTCTGCATAGGAAAGCAGGGCATTTAATCTTAGTTCCCTGCTTCAGAGAGAGAGAAGGTCAGATAGGCTCCTGGCCGACTGCTCAAGCAGAAACTAGTAATCCCCTCAGGTGTGTCGCAAGAGTGGAAACCCTGCCTTTAAAGGGACCGAGACTCTTGATACAACACTGGATTCTTTACACAGAAAATCACACACGGACCTATATACTAAGGCTTACCAGGGGTGTCTAGATCCCTCCCAACACAAGAAAAACAATAATGGATTGATTACAACCAAGTGCAATAAGGGTTAAAGAACAATAATCCACATAGGAAAGCGTAAGCTAAATACAACCTCATCAACTACCCAACCAGTAATCCTGGCTAAAGGTCAATATCTAAGATCTAAAAGGACGCTAAATACCTATCACTGAACCGGTCTAGGTTTATCGTAGTTTTACATGCTGAAGGCGAGTCATAAACCAAATTGTCGATTACACTTTAGGTTAGTATTGAAAGCATTTTAAAACTCAAATAAGTCGATATGTACACCTTAAATTAGCACTAAGAGTCGATAAACATTAAGGGTTTAACAGCTTGAAGAACAAGATACCAAGTCATAATAACTTAACAAAACCCATCTTTAATAAATGCATAAAAAGAATATATCCCTTCTTTAGATAAATACAAAAGAATAAATCTCTCCTTTAAATGAATTAGTGAAAGAATAAATCCCTTCTTACATGAATAACTAAAAGAATACATCCTTTCTTTAATAAATAGATCAAGGAGCCCATCCCCTCCTAAAAATAAAGAATACATCTTTTCTTTAATAATTAATTAAGGGAATAAAACCCTTCTCAAATAATTAAATAAAGGAGTACTCTTTTCTTAAAATAAATAAAAGAGTAAAACCTATATCCAAGGTCAATGTATAAAAATGACAGCATATTATAAATAACATCCTATATAAAAATATCCATATAACATCATATTCAATATGACAACACCCTTATCCTAAGGTCAATACATAAAAATGACAGCACATTGTGAATAACATCATATATGAAATTAACCATATAACCTCATATTCAATATGACAGCACCCTTATCCTAAAGTTAATATATAAAAAATGACTACATATTATGAATAACATATCAATGAAAACAACCATGTAACCTCATATTCGAATATGAAAACACATAACAATAACTGTAATTAAAGTGATCCATACTCAAAACTCAATATTTAAAGAGGTCGATATTTAAAAATAACAATATAAAAAGGACATTACTTAAAAATTTCAACGTTTAAAATGACCATATAAAAGAATATAAAAAAA
>ML780898.1:715324-730511 GCA_009831015.1 Picea engelmannii | reverse complement strand
AATGTAAAGGGAAACGCACTAACCCTGAACCCAATACAAATTTATCCACCCTAAAACTGTACCAATAAAGGAAAAACGAAATAATCATAAACCCAAAACAAGTTACTCAACCCTAAACTGTACCAAGTATAAAAGCGGATAACAATAAACCCATACGAAATTGCCAGAAACCTTACGAATGTACCTAATAGAAAAAGAACGAGCCACCATAACCCAAACAAAATTGCCAGGAACCCTAAACGGTGCCAACACAGAACCATAAACTGCCCTGCCAACATTCTTACAGCATAGAAAGGGGTCGATTCCTGAGGTTCGGTGCAACCATTCTAAACTATTTTTTATCACAAAACTTAAGCATTCATCCAAATAAAACACAGCCATCTAAATTTTCAGACACAAACACAGACTAGAATTCATCCAAATAAAAACATACCTTGGCCTGTTCGCCCGCTCTGGATGGCATCCGCGTGCTCCTTGATGCTCCCGCTTGCCGACCGTAGAGGAATCATCGGTACCTCCCAGCCAAACACTAGGGGTACTCTGCTTCCCCCTCAGCCCCCCGAGCCGCAAAGGGGCCACACAATCCATACAGTAGCCTAGCTTCCCAGCTTGCCTCCAAGGCTAAGCTACCACTCAAGTCAGCTGAGAAAATCCCCAACTCCTACAAGCAATTAGTCCAGTTCTCCAATTTGGCAGCATAACAATAAATAATAGCCCCCCTCCTCTCTTTTTCCCCATCCCTTTCTTTTTTTTCCTCTTATTGACCTCCCACATCTTGTTTTTGTTTTTTTTTTCAAAAACCCTAAATCATATTTCTTTTAAGTTTTCCCCCCTTTTATTTTTTTTTCTTTTATTATTTTTTTGAAAACTCAAAGAGGGAAATGCGTTAAACATCTTTTCATTATATTTTTTTAAATTCATAAATATATATATATATATATATATATATATATATATATATATATATATATGTTTCTTTTAACTCCCATTAGTTAACTAATTAATTTCTTCTTTTCAACGATACAACTACCTAATTGAATTAATTTATTAAATCTCTTTATTTTACCCTACACACTTTATGAAGACTCACATTAGCTTAAGTGGGTTTTTTTTTTTGTTCAATTTTATTATTAGCACTTGCATTGTTAATGCTTAGCTAGTAGGAAATGAAATTCTAATGTTATTTGAATTACAGAGCTATTGTGAGCTAGAATATAATGGCGTTGTTATTAGGAGATGGTTAAGTTTTGATTAATATGTTAGGGAGAAGTAGTAGTACCTTCACTAAAAAGACAAATTATCAAGCTTATTACTGGGAATGAGGAAAGGCCTTATGTACGCAATTAAGTAAGGAATTACTTTATGAATTCAATTAAAGGAGGAATTGTTTTATGTATTAAATTAAGGAAGGAAACTCCTTGGATTAGGTGGACGTTGCAAATCATAGGGGTAATGAATATTTAATTTATAGTCTTGAATTATTTTTTTATTTTTTTACAAAGGGCTCAAATTCTAAACTGGCAACGCCTGGTTAGGGGAATTGTTTAAGGGTTTATTCAGGTGTTGATGACTTAGGGCTATTTAGGCTGACTCCTTCATCCACATTATTGCAACGTACCCTTCAGGACGCACCACGTACTCCAAGGGTGCCACTCGCCTCTTGAGTTTCTTTTGTGCGACGTGCCCTTCAGGATGCAACTCATGCTCCAAGGGTGCCACTCGCCAACTAAGTTTCTTTTGTGCAACATGCCCTTGAGGATGCACCACATGCTCCAAGGGTGCCACTCGCCAAATGGACTGATTGGTAGACATATATAACCCCTGGAGTCAACACTCTGCCAGGCGAACTTGTAGGAGACCAAGGGTTCTAAGGAATAAGGCCCCCGCCTTATTGCGCGCCCTTTAGAATTATCGTGAGTGACTATCACAGTCTGCCCTCACGGCATCGTGAATCCTCTCGAACTAGGTAATCGTTAACCTACAGTTCAAGCCACGGCGGGAGTGCTAGTAGGCGGTGGCAGGGCTGTTGTCCACCCCTCTCCCTCAACCTCTTTGCAAATCGTGTGTGGCCCCTTTACTCCATATGTGAGTCTGGTCGGCAAGCTATCGTCAGCCTGCATCATCAACAATCATGTTAGAAATTTCAACATCAAATCATCAAATCAATGAAACATCACAGTAAATATATCAACCCAAAAGCACACTCCCTAACTCAGTCCGGAGTCCAAGGGGGTTCTACCGATGCCTCTGCATCCTCAAGGTCAAAACCCTGCACACTCAATAAAACAGAGTCAATAGCACCCATCTACATCAAATAGTAACACATCATGTTATCTGTCAATCGCATCATAATCAAATATAAATGGTCTAACATCATAAAAGTCCAGATCACTTGCGAGCAAGTGTCCTCAAATAATAAGTTTTCTCAGTGCACCAGAGCGGGATGTTACATACACCCCCTCTTGGTCTAAACTTCGTCCCGGAGTTTCTCAGTATAAATGCAGAAATAAAGTATCACAGTATCATAAGTCTATCTATCAAACAAAAATGGAAACTGCTAACGCATATCATATGCGTCCTCCCAGGTCGCCGAGTGCGGACTATAACTGTCCCACTGGACCTTGACCTGATCTACCGTTCGACGCCGTAACTTTCGAATGCGATGATCTAAGATGCGGACCAGCTCAGCCATGAGCGCTCCCTTGTCCGATACCTGCAAGGAACTTAGGTCAATCACATGTGTAGGATCACTAATATAATGTCTCAAAATAGATACATGAAAAACATCGTGCATATGCCTCAAAGAATCAGGCAAGGCTAGTCGATAGGCCACGGGCCCATTTCTCTCCACAATCTCGAAATTTCCCATGAACCGAGGAGAGAGTTTATCTCCCTTTCCAAACTTGATCGAACTCTTATGTGGTTTAACCCACAAGAAGACTTGATCGCCGACCTCGTAACTACGGTCGACTTGGTGCGCATCGGCATAACTCTTCTATCGATCCTACGCTTCCCTAATCCTTTGTCTTATGGTTTTCATTTTCTCTTCCATTTATTGGATCTCTTATGATCCCACCAGGACCCTATCCTCAAGACGATCCCAACTCAAGGGCGTCCGACATGGTCGCCCATAAAGAAACTCAAAAGGCGCCATCTTAATGGTGCTCTGGTAACTGTTGTTGTAAGCGAACTCTACTAGAGGCAAGAATTCCTCCCAACGCTTTTGTTGGTCCATCACGTACATGCGCAACATGTCTTCCAAGGTTTGGTTTGTACGTTCTGTCTATCTGTATGTCTCTAGGTGATACGCAGTACTAAAGTTAAGTTGGGTTCCCAAGGCCTCTTGGAAACTCATCCAAAATCGTCCAGTAAACACCGATCCTTGATCGGATATAATCTTTTTAGGCATGCCATGCAGCCTCACAATCTCACTGATGAAAACTCTCGCTATGTCAGGTGCCTGATATGTCGTACACACAGGAATAAAGTGAGAACTCTTCGTCAGAGTGTCTACTACTACAAAAATCAAGTCGTGTCTCCTTTCCGTCAGTGGCAATCCAACAATAAAATCCATCGATATAACTTCCCATTTCGATTCCGGAATGGCATGTGGTTGAAGTAATCCTGCCGGGTGTCTATGTTTAGCCTTTACCTGCTGACACTCTAGACATCTAGCCACAAAGTTGACTATGTCGACCTTCATTCCCTTCCAGAAGAATAAGGGTTTAAGGTCTACCCTCATCTTCGTGACTCCTGGGTGAGCCATGTAAACTGCTCTATGAGCCTCGCTCAGGATCAACATCCTCAACTCGTCATTTGGCGGTACATAAATCTGATCTCCAAACCTCATTAAACCATCGCTATCCAATGAATATCCCTCATATCATGGTACCATCATTGTGTTTTGTCCGATAAAATCCTTGACTTCTGCGTACCAGTCATCATCACGCTGTAAGGTGAGAATCTTCTCATGTAGATTTGTCTAAAGAGGTAACACCGAAAAGATGTGTGGCCTCCGACTCAAGGCATCCGCCACTCGGTTCACTGTTCCCTTTATGTAAGTAATCTCGAAGTCGTATTCACTAAGCAATTCTGACCAATGTCGCTGTCGCGCGTTCAGGTCGCTTTGCGTAAAAATGTGTTGTAGTCCACAATGATCAGTCTTTAATTCAAATTTTCATCCAACAAGGTAGTGTCTCCAAAACTTCAAGGAATATACGATGGCTAATAACTCCAAATCGTGCGTCGCATAGTTCTCCTCATGCCTTCTCAGCTTCCTCGAAATGTAAGCAATCACTCGTCCGTCCTACATCAAGACTCTGCCTAAACCTCCCTTGGATGCGTCAGTGCATACCAAGAAGTCTGCGTCCATGTCAGGGACCTTTAGTATCGGCGCGGTTGTCAACAAATCTTTAAGCCTCCGAAATGCTTCCGCGCATTTCTTTGTCCAAACAAACTTCTTTTTTTTCTTCTGCAATTCAGTGATCGAATTTGCTATCTTCTTAAAACCCTCGAAAAACCATCGATAGTATCCTGCTAATCCCATAAAACTACACACTTCTGTGACATTCGTCAGCATAGGCCATTCCATAATAGCCTCGACCTTGGTTGGATCCACGGCGATACCTTCACCGGAGATGACATGACCTAAGTAGTGAATCCGCGATTGATAAAAAGAGCATTTGGACAACTTCCCATACAATTTGTGTTCTCATAAACATTGTAGTACCAAGCGCAAGTGCTCGTCATGCTCCTCCGTCGTCCGAGAGTAGATCAAAATATCGTCAATGAATACTTGGATGAACTTGTCCAAGTACTCGTGGAACACTCCGTTCATCAAACTCATGAATACCCCTTGGGTGTTGGTCAGTCCAAATGGAAAAACAGTAAACTCGTAATGTCTGAATCTCGTCTTAAAGGCGGTCTTAGGGATGTCATCCTCCTTGATCCGTAACTGGCGATACCCGGATCAAAAATCAATCTTGGAGAACACCGTCGCACCCTTCATTTGATCGAACAGATCATCAATTTTAGGTAAGGGATATTGATTCTTGATCGTAGCCTTGTTTAGTTGACGGTAGTCAATGAAAAGCCTCCATGATCCTTCCTTATTTCATATGAAAATAACTGGTGCACCCCACGGTGACACACTAGGATGTATCAGTCCCAAGTCCAAAAACTCCTTCAGTTGCATTTTCAACTCTTGCAACTCCGGGGTCGACATCTGATAAGGCGTTCTTTCTATCGTTTCAGTTCCTGGTTTCAGGTCTATGGTAAACTCCAGTTCCCTCTCCGATGGCATCCCAGGCAACTCCTCTGAAATACGTCCGCAAACTCCTTCACCACCGGAAGGTGTTCTAGACCTTCCGCTACTCCCTTTTTGTTTAATGCGAGGATTTCATAAAGTTTGCACCCCTTGCGCATACTTTTCCGTAATTTTAAGAAAGAGATGAACCGCAGGGAAACTCCCTGGTTCCTTCCTAAAATCACACGTCTTTGTCCTTCGTCATCAACCAAGCTCAACCGTTTCGTCTTATAGTTGAGTATCGCCTCATGTGTTTCCAACCAATCCATACCGATCACGACGTCATAAGATCCTAAGATCGTGATGTACAAGTTGACCCTCGTGACAAAATCTCCCAAGTTAAGGGCACATCCCGTAACCTTTCCTCCAACCTTCTGTTTGGCTCCTGAAGCCATCTCCATGAAGCTAAACTCATCTTGTTCGACTGCCTTTACCTTAATCCTTTTTAGTGCTGCACCAGAAATGAAACTCTCTGTAGCTCCTGGGTCTATCAAAATACTAAGGGTCTGGTCAGCGACAGTACCTATCATCTCGAGCACAGTCGACTGGTGCTCTGCCTGGCGGTTATTCACCGCTGCATGAATCCGATGGGCCTTGCCCATATCTCCCACGGTAGTGGGTCCGGCTGATCCGGACGCCCTGGTCCTCTCCACAGGACAGTCGTGTTGGTAGTGTGGCTCCCCACACGTCCAACACCCCTTCTTCATCCCAGTAGTCCTGGTACCCGAGGTAGAAGATGACTGCCCACCGGCCTGAAACCCTGATTTGTTCTGCGGAACAAGCCTAAATTGTTGTTGCTGCGGGCGACACTGTTGTTGGTGCTGTGGTCCTCGATAAGGTGTCTGCTGCTGAGGCGGTGATCGTCGGGGTGTAGTGAACGTGGATCCCCTCTGGAAGCCGCGATATCCCGGTGTGCATCTCATTGGTGTCTGGTGTTGCGGCGTTCCAGATGAACCCTGCCCTGCGGGTCTCGCTGGAGTCCTGGTCTGACCCCAACTGATAAGCTCCTCCTCAGCTATGAGGGCCTTTTGGACAACGTCGTGCAAGGTTTGAGGCATCAAGATCCTAACCTTTTCACACAGGCTGCCATTAAGGCCAAACACGAACCAGTTGACCTTGAGTTTCTCAATGTTGAGGTGTGGAGCATACCAGAGCAGCTCTATAAAAAATGCCTCGTACTTGGGCACCGTATGACCTCCCTGTCGTAACGCATTGAACTCATTGAGCTGATGCTCAATGAATTCCTCTGAAAGGTACCTCTATTGGAACCATTCCTCAAACAGTTCCCATGACACATCTTCAACGGCCATGTTCAGCTATGACAGGAGTGTCTTCCACCATAGAAGAGCACTCCCCTTCAGTTGAAAGACCGCCATGCGAACCTTCATGTTGGAGGTATAATCGCGAAGCACGAAGCACATCGCCATATTCTTCAAACATGCCTCAGTGGCTGCGCAGTCCGGGGAACCAAAGAACTCGGGAAATTTTACCTTCTCGAGTTCACGGTGCATGCTACCTGTAACGGCCGGTGCGCGCAGCAGAACCTCAGGGTGTGCCGGCGCCCTGGCCTCGTCTCTGTCCAAACGGCCGATCAGAGCCTCAGACATGCACTAAAAGGATCTCATCATCCCAATAACATCACCAACTGCTATCTGCTCCTGTCCGAGAACCTGCTCGCCTCCCTGGGGGTTAGACCCCTCAGGCATGGATGATGCTAGAGGCGTCACGCCTCCTCCCCTAGCACCCGGTCGTCTGCCTCTGCGACATACTCTAACCATGATTACCTGCATGCACACAATCAACTCTATCAACAACAGTATAATAAAACCAACTCATGTCAATGAAAGCCTAAAAAGATTATATCCGATCGAGGGTCAGTGTTTACTGGACGATTTTGGACGAGTTTCCAAGAGGCCTTGGGAACCAAACTTAATTTTACTACTGCGTATCACCCAGAGACCGATGGGCAGACCGAATGAATGAACCAAACCTTGGAAGACATGTTGCACATGTACGTGATGGACCAACAAAAGCATTGGGAGGAATTCTTGCCTCTAGTAGAGTTCGCTTATAACAACAGTTACCAGAGCACCATTAAGATGGCGCCTTTTGAGTTTCTTTATGGGCGACCATGCCGGATGCCCTTGAGTTGGGATCGGCTTGAGGATAGGGTCCTGGTGGGACCAGAAGTGATCCAAGAAATGGAAGAGAAGATGCAAACCATAAGACAAAGGCTTAAAGAAGCACAGGATCGATAGAAGAGCTACGCCGATGCGCACCGAGTCAACCGTAGTTACGAGGTCGGCGATCGAGTCTTCTTGCGGGTTAAACCACATAAGAGTTCAATCAAGTTTGGAAAAGGAGCTAAACTCTCTCCTAGGTTCATGGGACCTTTAGAGATTGTGGAGAGAAAGGGGCCCATGGCCTATCGACTAGCCTTGCCTGATTCTTCTAGGCGTATGCACGATGTTTTTCATGTATCTGTTCTGAGACATTATATTAGTGATCCTACACATGTGATTGACCTGAGTTCCTTGCAGGTATCGGATGAGGGAGTGCTCATGGCTGAGCCGGTCCACATCTTAGATCATCGCATTTGACAGTTATGACGTCGAACGGTAGATCAGGTCAAGGTCCAGTGGGACAGTTATAGTCCGCACTCGGTGACTTGGGAGGACGCATATGATATGCGTCAACAGTTTCCATTTTTGTTTGATAGATAGACTTATGATATTGTGATACTTTATTTCTACATTTATACTGAGAAACTTCGGGACGAAGTTTAGACCAAGAGGGGGTGTATGTAACATCCTGCTCTGGAGCACTGAGAAAAATTATTATTTGAGGACACTTGCTCACAAGTGATCTGGACTTTTATGATGTTAGACCATTTATACCTGATTATGATGCGATTGACAGATGACATGATGTGTTACTATTTGATGTAGACAGGTGCTATTGACTCAGTTTTATTGAGTGTGTAGGGTTTTTGACCTTGAGGATGTAGAGGCATCGATAGAACCCCCTGGGACTCCGGACTGAGTCAGGGAGTGTGCTTTTGGGTTGATATGTTTACTATGATGCTTCATTTGATTTGATGATTTGATGTTGACATTTCTGACATGATTGTTGATGATGCAGGCTGACGATAGCTTGCTAACCAGACTCACATATGGAGTAAAGGGGCCACACACGATTTGCAGAGAGGTTGAGAGAGAGGGGTGGACAACAGACCTGCCACCGCCTACTAGCACTCCTGCCGTGGCTCGAACTGTAGGTTAACGATTACCTAGTTCGAGAGGATCCACGATGCTGTGAGGGCAGACTGCGACAGTCGCTCACGATGATTCTAAGGGTCGTGCAATAAGGCGGGGGCCTTATTCCTTAGAACCCTTAGTCACTCACAAGTTCACCTGGCGGAGTGTTGACTCCAGGGGTTATAGATGTCTACCAATCAGTCCAGTTGGCAAGTGGCACCCTTGGAGCACGTGGTGCATCCTGAAGGGCACGTCGCACAAAATAAACTCAGTTGGCAAGTGGCACCCTTGGAGCACGTGGTGCATCTTGAAGGGCACGCCGCACAAAATAAATTCAAGAGGTGAGTGGCACCCTTGGAGCACGTGGTGCGTCCTGAAGGGCATGTCGCAATAATGTGGATGAAGGAGTTAGCCTAAATATCCCTAAGTCATCAACACCTGAATAAATCCTTAAACTTTTCCCCTAACCAGGTGTCGCCAGTTCAGAATTTGAGCCCTATGTCAAAAAAAAAAACTTAATTCATGACTATACATTAAATATTCATTTCCCCTATGATTTGCAACCTCCACCTAATCCAAGGAGTTTCCTTCCTTAATTAAGTACATAAAACAATTCTGTCATTAATTGAATTCATAAAGCAATTATGTCCTTAATTGCGTACATAAGGCCTTTCCTCATTCCCAGTAATAAGCTTGATAATTTATCTTTAAGTGAAGATACTGCTACTTCACCCTAACATAATAATCAAAACTTAACGATATCCTAATAACAATGCCATTATACTCCATCTCACAATAGATCTACCATTCAAATAACATTAGAAATTTCATTTCCTACTAGCTAGCATTAACAATATAGGTGCTAATAATAAAATTAAACAAAAAAAAAAAACCCCACTGGAGCTAATGTGAGCCTTCATAAAGTGTGTAGGGTAAAATAAAGAGATTTAAGAAATTAATTCATTTAGGTGGTTGTAAATTTGAAAAGAAGAAATTAAATAGTTAACTAATGGGAGTTTAAAAGAAAAATATATATATATCTATATCATGAATTTAAAAAAATATATATAATGAAAAAGATGCTTAGTGCCTTTACCGTATTGAGTTAAAAAAATAAAAATATAAAAAAAATAAAAATAAAAGGGGGGAAAACTTAAAAGAAATTTGATTTAGGGTTTTTGAGGAAAAACCTAATGGGATTAGGTCAAAAGGAGGATAAAAGAAAGGAGATAGGGAAGGAGACGGGATTCAGCTATTAGGTATTGTTATGCTGCCAGACTTGAGAATGGACTGATTGCTTGTAGGAATTGGGGATTTCCTCAGCTGACTTGAGTGGTAGATCAGCCTTGGAGGTGAGCTGGGAAGCTAGGCTACTGTCTAGATTGTGTGTGGCCCCTTTGCGGCTCGGGGGGCTGAGTGGGAAGCAGAGTACCCCTAGTGTTTGGCTGGGAGGTACCGGTGAGTCCTCTACGGTCGGCAAGCAGGAGTAGGAGCGACCAGAGCACATGAATCAGTTGTTGCAAGCGATAAGGGCACATGTATGTCATTCGTATTTGGGCGTTATAAATCTCTGGGTGTTTTTACCTTGCGGCGGGTGTTTATAAACTTTAGTTTAATGGTTATTGTGCAAATTTGTAGTTTCAGTGGTTATGGTGTGAATCGTGTGTATAAACTATAGTTTTAAATGGTTATTGGGGTAAACTTGTAGCTTCAATGGTTGTAGTATAAACTTAGTTATAAACTGGGTAGTTCACCTATTATTGATTGTTCTGAACTGAAAAATGTTTATAAATCACTGCTCTGGACGAAGTAAAATTTTATCTACGGTTCGGGACTGAGTAAAAATTTTCTTATTTATCGTTGTTTTGGCATGTATGCCGTGTTGACTGTGAAAATTTTATTGGAGGTGCGGGACAGTGTAATTCGTCCAAATCATTGTGCAGAACTTTTCATGTGACTGTGGGCGTGCTTTTATTACTAGGGTTTGTACTGCCGTGGGTTCTTGGTACCAGTGTGGGCATGTCTTGTTTTACCAGGTTTTTCTTTTATTCCTGCCATGAGCGTATTCTTTAAATGAATGGGGGTATTTCTGTTGTGGGCTTTTCATGTTCTTAGTTGCTATAAAATTCATTATGAGACTTGTTGTCTTTCGTTGTAAGAATAGCGTCCTCTCGTTGTCCATTTCGGGCCAGCATTATTTCCTGGAAGTATCAATTGTAAGTTTTTCTGAGATTCGTTTGAATTGCATTGCAGATGTGATAATAATTCACTGGCGAATGCTTGGGCGTGGCTGTAGGGCCACCTTCTTCTGCCAGAAGCGCTCAACTCGAACCTTCTCCCTGTTTGTGAATTTAAAGCGTGTATCTTTCTCCTCTGTCTTTATTTAGATAATGAAGTTTTCCAATTCGTTCTGAATGGGGGTATTTCCCTTGGCGAATGCATTTAGCGCGCCTGCTGTTGGAATTACCAGAACATCATTACCGCATTGGAATCACTCGATCATTTGATATAATTACCCGTCCATGGAATAATTCTTCAACTCATTTAATTCATGATCAGTTACGAGCATCGCATCTTCCTGGAAAATGGGGATTGTGACTTCCAGACTCCATTGGTGTGGAAAAACTGAATTCCCATATGGTTAGTTCTTTTATCTTAAATGATAAGTGAATAATTTTTATTTCTGAATTTCTAAATATAATTTAAACCACAAAAAAAATTTAGAATTTCATATATATATATACATATGTCATCGTATTCCAAAATTGTAATTTAGGTCAACAAATAAAACAAGAACATAAAAGAGACCACGAAACCTCTGTCGTGAATGAACCGAAGTTTCTGAGTTTGTTATCAAGTTGCTGCTTTAAATTTCACATGCCTTGTGGCGGCTGTAGACACGGGAATGAACTTAAATGAATTTAAGTTGACTGTATGCCATTTTAAATTTTATTTGTAGAGACAGACAACAAAACCTCTCGAACTTATCAATAACTAACAGACAACTATTAATAGTAAATGTCTGAAGCCTCGCACAGGAAATGCCTAAAATTATTAAGATATTCAAGTAGATATGCTGTGATTATCTTAACTACATAAGATATTCGAGTAGATATGTTGTCCCTACCTTATCTACGCAACCGAAATTTGTAGGCTCACTTCCCGCGTGCATGTCTCTGCTTATATCGGTTTTAATTTAATGATGGCAGATTGAGCACCCTATTTTTCTTATTGGTTCTTCCGAGCAGCTTGTCTTGAATTTAAATATTTTTGGTGTCTCTCCATACACTTCCACCTGTACAACTCTATCCTTCCTCTCAGTAATAATGGCCCATCTCCAACTTTTCCAGGTTCTTTTTCTATTCATTTCAGTTCCAGATTTATCTAGGAAATATTGGACATGCTATTTTGGCTTGTTTGAGTAGTATATTTTTATTTTCAACATATATTTATCATGTAAAATGAAAACGTGTGATAATGTTTCAAAGATTTTTCTTTATCAATTTTTATGGAGAAGGATTGTGTATCCCACAATTAAGGGAATCTTATACATCAATTTAGTATGTATTGATTTGGGAATCTTATACATTAATTGATTTGGTATCTGTATTATTGTTATATTTTAGCCCTGTTAAAAATTACTAACTATTGCATCTACATCATAAACCTTGCATTAGTAGTGATTCGATTTTTAATTGAAATTATGAGTAATTAAATATTCATATTATAATTTATTATAAATATGTTAATTTATAAAAAAAGGGAAAAAGAAAAAGACTTTATAATAAAATTACGGTAATGATGCTATAGTTTAGCTAATATAGTTTAAGTCACTACAGTTTCCCAACCCCTATGATGTCTATTGTCAATTAATGTAATGTTATGACAGTTTAGTCACTTTAGTGGCAAGCTTTACAATATAAAGGTAAGGATGTTATCCTTTGTGGTAACATCCTTGCAGTCTAGTTAATTCGAAGCAGAGTACCCCTAGCGTTTGGCTGGGAGGTACCGGTGAGTCCTCTACGGTCGGCAAGCGGGAGCATCAAGGAGCACGCGGACGCCATCCAGAGCGGGCAAACAGGCCAAGGTATGTTTTTATTTGGATGAATGCTAGTCTGTGTTTGTGTTTGAAAATTTAGATGGCTGTGTTTTATTTGGATGAATGCTTAAGTTTTGTGATAAAGAATAGTTTAGAATGGTTGCACCGAACCTCAGGAATCGACCCCTTTCTATTCTGTAAGAATGTTGGCAGGGCAGTTTATGGTTCTGCGTTGGTACCGTTTAGGGTTCCTGGCAATTTTGTTTGGGTTATGGTGGCTCGTTCTTTTTCTATTGGGTACAATCGTAAGGTTTCTGGCAGTTTCGTATGGGTTTACTGTTATCCTCTTTTATACTTGGTACAGTTTAGGGTTGAGTAACTTGTTTTGGGTTTATGATTATTTTGTTTTTCCTTTATTGGTACAGTTTTAGGGTGGATAAATTTGTACTGGGTTCCGGGTTAGTTCGTTTCCCTTTACATTTGGCTCCRTTCTTGGTCTCTGGAAAATTCGTCGGCGTTTCTTATGACTGTCATTCATAAAAAGTTCTACAGTGGGTTCTTTTTACCTTGGGCGTATTATATCTACAATGGGCGTTTTTTTTTGTAGGTTTTTCTTCTTTTCACCTTGGGCATATTATATCTACCATGGGCCAGTAGGTTTTTCTTCTTTTACCTTGGGCATATTATATCTACAATGGGCGTGTTTTTTTTTAGTAGGTTTTCTTCTTTATACCTTGGGCATTTTATATCTACAATGGGCGTGCTTTTCTTTTCCAGTAGGTTTCTCCTTTTACATTGGGCATTCTTATTTATATAGTGAGCGTTTTCCCTGACTGTTGGCGATGTATGCGGCTTAGAGACTACATCTACCGCACCTAGGAAGGTGAAAGCAAGTTCACCCTTGTTGTACCTCACTATAGCTCATGTATTTCCTATGTACTGAACACCTCTTGCTATCATGACAACTCTTGACTGATCCGCGGTCCTTCCCTGGGCCGCCCATGTTAAAAATTTTTAACCTCGTGCATAAGTCTACCAGCAGGGTTAACCCTTCCTTGCGGGAATTTTGTTTTTCCTTTTTCCATCAATTTCCTTACTGGAGTGTAAGGGCTGGAGTGGATAGTTGTTTTCCCATTTGATTGATGACTAATGCCATGGCTATAGATTTCATCTTCCCGTTGGCGTATCCACCTGGTGATTCTAGATCTGCACATTGGCCTATCCACCTGGTGAGTTTAGTTCTCTCAAATAAATGAATAAATAAGATTTCAAGTTCATAATTTGTATTCGAATGACTAAGTTTTCTTGTTTATTTTTCATATTTACCTTTGTGTCCTAACCATTCATTACCACCTTTACCTATTTAACCAGGATTAATACGTACATAGAATATCTCATTGTCACGTTAGGGTGTTTGAATAACAAGTGTCATACTTGCGCAGGGATGCCATTAATCAATTATGTTACTCTGAGGCAGCCATTAAGCAATTACGTTACTGTTACGTGGCCATTTTAGGTTTTTCTTTGGGTTTACTCAAGCCCCAATTTTTAGGTTTTTAATTGCATGCCAGTTTAAACCACATTCACATTATTTTAAAACCGGGTAACCTTTAAACCATTTATGTTAAAAGGTAGGGGGTTCATTTATGGCGGATTTTCATTTTACCTGGTGTATGTCAATTCTATTAATGCCAGATTTAAATTGCTATTGCGTTAAATAAATCTCTCCTGGGCAACTTAAGAAAATTGTATTGTTGTACAATGGCTACTTCTTAGCTAAATTTCTAGCTGTTAATGGGAAGTTCTGTCCGCAGTTTTTGGTGGTAGCTTCTTCTGGCATTTTTTTTTTATATTCTTTTATATGGTCATTTTAAACGTTGAAATTTTTAAGTAATGTCCTTTTTATATTGTTATTTTTAAATATCGACCTCTTTAAATATTGAGTTTTGAGTATGGATCACTTTAATTACAGTTATTGTTATGTGCTATCATATTCGAATATGAGGTTACATGGTTTTTTTCATTGAGATGTTATTCATAATATGCAGTCATTTTTTATATATTAATGTTAAGAACCAAACATCCATATAGCATATAAAAACCTCAGGAAAAGTACTCAACGCCTTGAAAAAGAGATAATTTCAGATAATAAGCCTCTTCGAGGGGGCAACCTCCTTTTACCGCATTTAAATGTTCAAGTACAAGATGATTCAAAATGAAAATGTCTCCTTGGTATATATAGGAGACTAGGAGGTATAATTACAAATAATGGCCTAAAGCCGACATAATTAAAATAACGTTACTAATCTAAATTACAACTAATGGCCTAAAGCCGACATAAAAAAAATAGCATTACTAATCTAATATGCCCCAATTAAGGGGTAATGAGCCAATATTAGGGCTTAACATGCCCCTCCCCTTGAGACAAGTGTTGTCCACAACTAATCTTCAGCCGGTAGTTTTCTCCATTTAATGAGATACTCTGAAATGGATCTATTCCTCAGTTGGCGAATTCTTGTGTCAGTGATGGCTTCAGGCTCCAATATGATTTTTCCTTCCTCGTCAAGTTCTGGCAATATAGTTTGA
>ML780898.1:692377-710077 GCA_009831015.1 Picea engelmannii | reverse complement strand
CCTTGGTATATATAGGAGACTAGGAGGTATAATTACAAATAATGGCCTAAAGCCAACATAATTAAAATAACATTACTAATATAAATTACAACTAATGGCCTAAATCCGACATAAATAAAATAGCATTACTAATCTAATATGCCTGAATTAAGGGGTAATGAGCCAATATTAGGGCTTAACAATTAACCTTAGGATAAGGGTGTTGTCATATTGAATATGAGGTTATATGGTTAATTTCATATATGATGTTATTCAGAATGTGCTGTCATTTTTATGCATTGACCTTAGGATAAGGGTGTTGTCATATTGAATATGATGTTATATGGATATTTTTATATAGGATGTTATTTATAATATGCTGTCATTTTTATACATTGACCTTGGATATAGGTTTTACTCTTTTATTTATTTTAAGAAAAGAGTACTCCTTTATTTAATTATTTGAGAAGGGTTTTATTCCCTTAATTAATTATTAAAGAAAAGATGTATTCTTTATTTTTAGGAGGGGATGGGCTCCTTGATCTATTTATTAAAGAAAGGATGTATTCTTTTAGTTATTCATGTAAGAAGGGATTTATTCTTTCACTAATTCATTTAAAGGAGAGATTTATTCTTTTGTATTTATCTAAAGAAGGGATATATTCTTTTTATGCATTTATTAAAGATGGGTTTTGTTAAGTTATTATGACTTGGTATCTTGTTCTTAAAGTTGTTAAACCCTTAATGTTGATCGACTCTTAGTGCTAATTTAAGGTGTACATATCGACTTATTTGAGTTTTAAAATGCTTTCAATACTAACCTAAAGTGTAATCGACAATTTGGTTTATGACCCGCCTTCAGGATGTAAAACTACGATAAACCTAGACCGTTTCAGTGATAGGTATTTAGCGTCCTTTTAGATCTTAGATATTGACCTTTAGCCAGGAGTACTGGTTGGGTAGTTGATGAGGTTGTATTTAGATTACGCTTTCCTATGTGGATTGTTGTTCTTTAACCCTTATTGTACTTGGTTGTAATCAATCCATTATTTTTTTGCTTGTGTCGGGAGGGATCTAGACACCCCTGGTAAGACTTAGTATATAGGTCCGTGTGTGATTTTCTGTGTAAAGAATCCAATGCCGTATCAAGAGTCTCGTGCCCTTTAAAGGCAGAGTTTCCACTCTTGTGACACACCTGAGGGGATTACTAGTTTCTGCCTGAGCAGTCGGCCAGGAGCCTATCTGAACTTCTCTCTCTCCAGAGCAGGGAACTAAGATTAAACGCCCTGCTTTCCTGTGCAAAAATAGTAAGACCTACTACCATGGATTCTTCCCTCTGTGTTCGTACTGTGCATAACCCAGTGTGGTCATTTAATGCTTGCAGTTGTGCGCTTAATGTCCTCTTGCTGCAGTCATCGTGGTCGCGTCTTGTTGGTTGTCGAGTGGTGACGTAGAGTCTGGAGTGTCTGTCACTTCTACATGCGCACACACCTTAACACTCGAAAAAAAAAAAAAAAACTTGCACCTGTTGTCAGAGTCGTTGTCGTAACGAGGAGGACGTTACAGAATGAATTGTCTTTCCACTACCAAAAAAAATTATCATTTGGATCTTTGTTGCAATGGTCAAGTCACCTAATGACTTCACCAATGTGTCGAAGGAACTCATGCATCTTGTCACCTCCACGAGTTGTGATCAAGTATGCCAAGTCCTCCTTCATAGGATTTGTGCAAGTGTTGAATTCTGTCTACACTACCTCAAACAAAATCAACACACTTGGACAAAGACTTGGTCACCGCCATGAATCAGGTTTATGCTCCACCAACAACCTACTTGCACAAACTCATGTTTGTTGGGTATGTGTTATATTCTTTTCACAAGTAGTAGTGTCTTTGTTGCATCGGGCATGGAGGGGGGTTTGAGGGGTTGGAATTTTTTTTTCCTCAGGAAACATGTCGCATTTTTTCCTCATTTTTCATGTTGCCTCGATTTTCATGTCCATTGTTTAGCGGTTTTCCTGCACATGGTTTTTGTCGATGATTTTCTATTTCCAGTTAAGGAATTAGGGTTTTTTACTAATCCAGGCCATTGGGTTAGGGTTCTGGATGTCGTTGTCTCTTATATGTATATTTTATTGTAAATAATGTATCACTATAAAGTTTCCAGGGGAAAAATCCCTCTTTAATGTTTGTATTTCCCATTGTATTTTTTATGTTCTTTTACTGAAAATTCGTTTGTAGTAAATATTGTACAAGGTTAAAATATACATTT
Organism: Picea engelmannii; assembly: GCA_009831015.1. Taxonomy (NCBI): domain Eukaryota; kingdom Viridiplantae; phylum Streptophyta; class Pinopsida; order Pinales; family Pinaceae; genus Picea; species Picea engelmannii. Next base: position 707,829 of record ML780898.1, on the reverse strand, counting down.
GGTATCAGAGATTTGATGGCTTCAAGGGGATGCCTTTGCGGTCAAGGGTTCGGATTGGGACTATTATAAGCCTTGTTACAATCAGAGATATTTGGTATTTATTTTTCAGGTGAAAATAAATGGCAAGCGATTCGAAAATGGAGATCAAGAAGTTTAACGGGAAAATTTTTGAGCTATGGAAGTTCAAAATGGAATATTTGTTGTTGGATAGAGATCAGTGGATCGTGGTAGATCCAGGTACTGCACCTACATGACCTTCAACAGATGATTCGAAAAAGTTGGATTGGAAGGCGAAGTGCACAATCCGACCGTGTCTCTCAGATTCAATATTACTGAATGTGTGAGAGGAAGCTAAAACCAAGGATTTATGGGATAAGTTGGGGAAGTTGTATCAATCTAAGTTCCTAGTAAATAAACTATTCTTGAGAAATAATATTTATAACCTAAGGATGAGAGATGGAGACTCAGTGGCAAAGCAATTGAATGCCTTCAATAATGTGGTAAGTTAGTTAGTATCTGTTGAGATTAAAATTTCAGATAAAGATAAGCGTATCAATTTACTGTGTTATTTACCAGACTCGTGGGATAGTATGGTTGTGGCCATAGGTAGTAATACAACGACCTTGAATTTTTATGAAGTAGTCTCATCCTTGTTGTCAGAGGAGATGAGATGGAAGAATATGGAAGGACAAAGAACAAACACATTATTTGCAAGAGGACTTGTCCAAGAAAGAAATAGATCTAAGTTATCAAGTGGGAAATCTAAGTCTAAGGGTAGATGTAAATCTCCCAGAAAGTTTGTAAATTTATGTTGGAGATGTGGAAAATAAAGGCACTACAAGAAGCAATGTAGACCCAAAGTTGAGAAAAAGAAGGGATATGAAGAATCTCCTTCTACAAAATAAAAGACCTCCAAGGAGGAAGGAGGGGATGTGTACTTGGCTTCTTCAAGCACACATGTAGATCATGAGGCATGGTTGGTCGACTCAGGTGAATCCTTTCATATGACTCCCCATAGGGAGTGGTTCTGTCAATATGAAAAGTATTATGGAGGTAATGTTTTCCTAGGTGATGACTCGACAACGAGAATCATAGGTCGAGGAAAAGTCAAGATGAAGATCATATATGGAAGGATTAGAACACTACCTGGTGTTTTGCACATCCCAAGTTTGGCAAGAAATTTGATTTATGTAAGAAAAATGGATGATGTAGGGGTAAACACAATATTTGAAAAGGAAACCTGTAGGATGGTTCGAGGAGAAATGGTGTTGTTGAAGGGATTTCGGTTTGGAAATCTGTATAAGTTGCAAGGAAGAACTATTAGTGATGGGTGTAATAGTTCCATTATTCCTTATATTAGAGTTGAAGAAGAAATAACTCCTACAATCTCTGGAGAAAAGGTTATGTTGTGGCATCAAAGAATGGGGCATATCGGAGAGAAGGGTCTTTGAATACTACACGGTAAAGGTATGGTTGAAGGTATGTATAACTACTCTATGGATTTTGATTTCTGTGAACATTGTGTATATGGGAAGCAGAATCCAGTAAGATTCCCCTGTGGTGCATCGAGGGTAGAAGGAATTTTATAGCTAGTTCACAGTGATGTTTTTGGACCTCTATCAGTCCCATCATTCAAAAAATCTATGTACTATGTCTCATTTGTAGATGACTTCTCGAGGAATACTTGGATAAATTTCCTCAGGAAGAAATCTGAAGTCTTTGACAGTTTTAAAGAGCTTAAGTCTCTTGTTGAGAATCAAATAGAGAAAATAATTAAGGTGTTGAGGACAGATAATGGTGGAGAGTTATGCGAGAATGAATTTGAAGAATTATGTAAGGAGTGTGGTATATCAAGGAAAAAGAATAATCCATATACACCTCAGCAGAATGGAGTTGCAGAAAGGATGAACAGGATGTTGATGGAAAAAGAAAGGTGCATGCTCGATTGTGTCGGGTTAGGAAACAAATTATGGGCAGAGGAAGTGGGTACTGCATGTTATCTGGTCAATAGATCACCCTCATCAATGTTGGATGACAAGACTCCACAAGAGGTATGGACTGGTAAGAAACCTTCTCTCACACATATCAAGGTATTTGGATGTGATCCATACGTTCATGTTCCAAAGGAAAACAAGAGTAAGCTAGATAAAAGGCTAAAAAATGTATCTTTATTGGATATAAAAATGGTCTCAAAGGTTATAAGCTTTGGAACTTAGAAACTAAGAAGGTAGTGTATAGCCGAGATGTGGTATTTAGAGAAATGAAGGATGTTGTTAAACAGGAATTCCTACCAATTAAGGAAGAACCAGAGAAAATAGAGATTGATTTAAAGGCTGATCAATCATACTCTACAAAATAACAAGAATCAGAAGAAAAAGATCCTCCTACTCCAGTATCAAGGAGATTGGTTCGAGAAAGAAGGCTACCAGAGAGGTATATTCCATATTATTTCCATTCAATTTTTTTTTTCTATTACTGATGATGATCCTAGAATTGTCAGGGAGGCAGTGGATTCAAAGGATGGAAATCTATGGAAAAAGGGCCATGGACAAAGAAATGTCATCTTTGGATAAGAATGAGGCTTGGGATCTAGTGGAGTTGCCGACTGGAAGAAATCTCATTGGAAGAAAATGGATATTTAAAAAGAAGCTGAATGCAGAAGGAAAAGTGGAGAAATACAAAGCTCGATTAGTAGCAAAGGGTTATTCCCAAGTTGAGGGAATTGGTTTTGGTGAGATTTTTTCTCCTGTTGCCAAGTTAACCTCTATAAGATTTTTTTTATCTGTCACTGCTACATTTGATTTTGAAGTAGAACAGATGGATGTGAAGACAACATTGCTAAATGGGTGTAACAACCTCCTCGTTACGACGACCCAACTCTAGTAACTAGTGCAATTTTTTTTTTGTGTGTGTGTGTTTAAAAAGTGTGTGCGCTCGTGTATAATGAAACAATCAACGCATTCGACTCAACGTCGCCACCCAATGACGAATGAGACGCAACCATGATGAACATAAAAAGATGACAAGGATGCGCGACAAGTAACTGCATGCATAAACGACGATCACACGACGATAAGTAGAACTGACTACCTGTCCGTCCTACCCTACAATGGTTAGGACCTCCAAGACACATAAGCAACACTCAAGCCCAGGTTCCCATCGATTTTAACCATTTAAGGTCTCATGGCTGGCGACTGTTCTGAGGAACAAGGAGGTGTCTACAACCCTCCCGACACCGGCAAACAATCCCACTAAGCTAAGGACTATCATCAGACCAACCCAAGGCAACCAACATAACAATACAGTAACATAACCCTTCAATTGAGAGAGAGAATTAGAAATCAAAATCCAACATTGTGCATGGTGCGCAACCAAAATCTACACATTTAAACATTTCTTCAATCCAAATGAAATTACAAGCGTGCAAGGTGTTCGATATACGTAAACTATCTAACAGTGACCAACTCGAGGCACAATTTCTTTTTATTTCCAGGCGTGCTAATAGATCAATCGATCATTAATTAAAACATAACACAAATAAATAATCTGCGATATCAATATCATAAATGATGACCACCTGATCATGTACATCCCCTTGACTATTAGTATTAATGTAAGATATTGCACAACATCGCATTAATAATGACCTTACCTCATATTGACGTCACCTTACATCCCAGTACCCTACATTAAGATTCCACTATCATTTCATTCCATTCCATTCCATTATATCAACTTCCATTGCTTTGTAAAAACATTAATTAAACATTCACTGAATTAAATAGCTTGCTATTATTGAATACTAACTACATAAGTAAATGGTTGCTTCCTTTATGGCTGTCATAAAATAATTCTCAATCTGCCCTCTACTCTAAATTCATCCAACTAGCCACTGACCTGCTGCATTAGTAAAATCTTAAGGTAAAAGTAAAAGTTTGATGCAAGGGTAAAATGATTAACTATTATAATATTATTGATTATAATATTATTAAAAAGGAACATCCATAATAACAATGTCATTATAAAAACCTTGCAATTAAAATAACATTAAATTTCATTTCCTATTAGCTAACACTATCAATATATTTGCATTATATTGCAATGACATTACCCTAAAATAGAATTATCATTACTTTTTGTATTATGATAAATTGCATACCAATATCAATGAAATACATTTCTGTATCTAGCACTAACATTACAATTGCTTTAAGTAGCAACAACAGTACCTCAACAGAATTAACATTACCTTTTTTATTGTAATAGTTCTTACCAGTAAGTTAACATTACATTTACATGATGGTAGCGTCACACATCCATATTTAAACTCAATAATATAACACGGCTAAGGGTCCCACAAACAACATATTTCATGACCTTACCCTTATGCATTTTACACTAATCTTAACATTACCATCCCAACTTTTACCATTACTAAGCCACTATAGTTATCAAAATTAATAAGGTTCCATAATAACTAGTTATATATCTACCCTCTCTACAACAATCCTATCCAATTACCTCTATATGTATAGTTATATAGTTATAGATTTACCCTCTATACATCAAGGTTCCATATACATCAGTCCTATCTGAAATACTTGTCTGCGCTGAAGATAGTTACCCTCTAAGTTTTTCCCGTCGATGCCATTGGTCGACACCAACCAAGATCAGAAACGAGTTATGGAAGACATCACACGCAGGTCAGAATCGTTCTGGCGAGTGATCTGGAATTATGCCATTGGTTGGGACATTCGGCGTGCATGCCCTTTTCTAAAACCGCGCCTCTGACAGTCGGGCAGCATGCATCTCAGGCATCCATTAAGGTGAAGATTTTGAGGGAGGGACATAATCAACCTAAGGATTTGGGGTCTCTGACTGTCAGAAGAAATTAAGCAACGGTCGACAGTGAAAGAATCCAGATTCTGGTCGTGAAGGAAGGGAGGGGAGTTATAGCCATGAAGGCATGGTCCGAGAGCTGTTGTCATTCCAAAATAAATGCAGGGATGTCAGGGAGGGAGAGTGAATTGTTGGAGAAGGGGGCAGGAGGATTGTTGGGTTAAAACGCTGCCCCTGCTGGACTGTCATCCCGACGAAAATTTCATTTTTTCCGAGAACAAGGCCGCGTGCCACTGTAGAAGCTGGGCACGAGGACAAGGGGATGAGAGCGCGAAGGAAAAATAAAAGGGTTTAATGCTGTCTGAAGAACTGCGGGGAAAACCTCACCATGATTGAAAGCTCACCAAGGAACGGTCAAGAGAGTCTCTGTCAACCGCGGGTAGTTAAATTTAAGCGGAAGGGAAATGATTAGCACGATGAACAGTTTCTCTAGAAAGGGGGTAAGGTTCCATTGCCGAGAGGAACTACTGTCACTAAGCACAATCAACCACTACTGCAAGGGCGTGGCTAGGAGTGAAGGCGGTTTTCACATTTCGGTAGACTGTTGTAAAGGAGAGGTTCTGGATTATAACTAGAACCATGGTAGTAAGGGAGGAGGCCACTGTCATGGCGATCTGCAAGGTCTGGAGGTGAAGTGTCCCAGGGGAACTTGCCCGGCACGAAGGTCGACCAAAAGGACTGGTTGTAGGGCGCGGGAAGGCATCAACGCCAGATCTAAAAACCAAACTATATATATATATATTTTTTAAACAAAAAAATCATAGATAGAGGGTTTCATTTCATATAAAAATTTCAGTACATAAACATTCACTCCATAATTCAGAAACTAAAGTGCATGGAAGATGGCTTAAACTAGTAACACCTCACAGACATGGGGTTTCAATCTATTTGAACATAAGCTTCAGGAGTTGCAGTGGACAACCCGTTTAGTTATTTTTTTTAAAATCACACATCCAAGAGGCATCGGAATCGTATGCACCCGACCAGTTAGGGAGGAAGGAGGAACGACTACTATGTTCGCTCTTCCAAGGTCATATATGGTAAGTCAGTCTTATAAATTTAAACTAGAAATCCAGGATTGATTTAAACCCGTGACAACATAGTCTTGAAATTCACGCATAGAGTTCCAGTCAGGAGAAATTTTAAATAAAATTAACAGCTGCAGCAGTTACCCTCATGATCGCTGAGTAGAAAAATAAACAACCATTAACTCCAAATACAGCCAATGTTTTGATACCACATAGAGCATAATGCATCCTATTCTACCAACAAAGAAAACCATACCGTTGCCTTAACGCCGTCCTCGTGTGTCATCCGCGCTCTGTTCCGCTCGCGCTTGCTGACTGTAGAGACCTCACCGGTACCTCCTAGCCAATGCTAGGGGTACTCTGCTTCTCCCTTAGCCCCCCAAGCCGCAATGGGGCCACACAAATCCAGAAGGTATACCTAGCTTCCCAGCTCGCCTCCAAGGCTAAGCTACCACTCTAATCCCAGCTAAGAAAATCCCAACTCCTCACAAGCAATCAGTCTCGTTTTCCATTTCGGCAGCATAAGAATACCTAATAGCCCATCCCCCCCTTTTTTCCCCCATCCCCCCTTTCTGTTTATTGATTTTTTGACCTAAATCACATTTATTTTAAGTTTTTAAAGAAAACCCCCTAAAAATTCTTTGTCTTACAAGTGTCACTCATCCCCCACGTTTCTCCAAAATTAATTTCTTTAACTTATTAATTGTCTATGTTTCCCTTTTTACCTAGTTTCCCTATTTTTTTTCATTAATCCCTTCTTTAAAATCAAAAAGGTAAATGTGCTAAAGAATCTTTTCATTTTATTTTTAAATTCATACTTTTTATACTCCCGCTCGTTAAATAATTTTATTACTATTAGTTCACTCTGAGTTAACTAAAACTGTATTTATGTATATTTTTATTTTAAGAATAGTTATGTTTAAATTTGAATAAAAGTTATGAGTTCATTAAAAGTTAACTGGTTGAAAAAGATTATGAAATCTTGTATCCGTTGATATATTGGTTGTATAGTTGGATGAAGTTAACGTTAATGTTTTGCTTAATTATTTTAATGGTTATTAGGGTTAATTGCTATTAATAATGATATTTGGGTATAGGATTAGGTCAAGATTCATTGGAGCTATCACATTTAGAATTAGGGTTAGGCTCTTTTTAGAGATAGAGTTAGGGCCTTTTTCCTCAAGGTTAAACAAAATTTTTATCTTAGAGAAGTTTTTGTTTTTTGACTTAGGTTTAGATTTTGAACTGGACGACAATTGTTTAGGGGAGTCATTTTAAGAATTTATTAAGGCGTTATTGTCTTAGGGATATTTAGGTTTGCTTCCTTCATCCACATCAATGTGACGTGCCCTTCAGGATGCACCACATGTTCCAAGGGTTCCACTAGCTTCTTGTGTTTCTTTTGTGCGACGTTCCCTTCAGGATGCACCATGTGCTCCAAGGGTGCCACTTGCCAACTGGACTGATTGGTAGACATCTATAACCCCTGGAGTCAACACTCCACCAGGTGAACCTGTGGGAGACTAAGGGCTCTAAGGAATAAGGCCACCACCTTATTGCGTGCCCCTTAGAAACATCGTGAGCGACTGTCGCAATCTGCCCTCACGGCATCGTGGATCCTCTCGAACTAGGTAATCGTTAACCTACAGTTCGAGACACGATGAGAGTGCTAGTAGGCGGTGGCAGGGCTGCTATCCACCCCTCTCCCTCAACCTCTCTGGAAATTGTGTGTGGCCCCTTTACTCCATATGTGAGTCTAGTCAGCAAGCTATCGCCAACCTGCATCATCGACAATCGTGTTAGAACATGTCAACATCAAATCATCAAATCAATGAAATATCACAGTAAATAAATCAACCCAAATAGCACACTCCYTGACTCAATCCAGAGTCCAAGGTGTTCCACCGATGCCTCTGCATCCTCAAGGTCAAAAACCCTGCACACTCAATAAAACTGAGTCAATAGAACCTRTCTACATCAAATAGTAAAACATCATGTTGTCTGTCAATCGCATCATAATCAAGTATAAATGGTTTAACATCATACAAGTCCAGATCACTTGCGAGCAAGTGTCCTCAAAGAATGAGTTTTCTCAGTGCGCCAGAGCGGGATGTTACATACACCCCCTCTTGGTCTAAACTTCGTCCCAAAGTTTCGCAGTATAAATGCCAAAATAAAAGCACCACAGTATCATAAATCTATCTATCAAACAAAAATGGAAACTGCTGGCGCATATCATATGCGTCCTCCCACGTCCCAGAGTGCGGACTATAACTGTCCCACTGGACCTTGACCCGACCTACAGTTCGACGTCGTAACTGTCGAACGCGATGATCTAAGATGTGGACCAGCTCAGCCATGAGCGCTCCCTCATCTGATACCTGCAAGGAACTTAGGTCAATCACGTGTGTAGGATCACTAATATAATGTCTCAAAACAGATACATGAAAAACATCGTGCATACGCCTCCAAGAATCAGGCAAGGCTAGTCGATAGGCCACGAGCCCCTTTCTCTCCACAATCTCGAAGGGTCCCATGAACCTAGGGGAGATTTTATCTCCTTTTCCAAACTTGATCGACCTCTTATGCGGTTTAACCCGCAAGAAGAATCGATCGCCGACCTGATAACTATGGTCGACTCAGTGCGCATCGACATAACTCTTCTATCGATCCTGCGCTTCCCTAATCCTTTGTCTTATGGTTTTCATTTTCTCTTCCATTTCTTGGATCGCTTCTGGTCCCACCAGGACCCTATCCTCAATTTGTTCCCAACTCAAGGGCGTCCGACACGGTCGCCCATAAAGAAACTCAAAAGGTGCCATCTTAATGGTGCTTTGGTAACTGTTGTTGTAAGCGAACTCTACTAGAGGCAAGAACTCCTCCCAATGATTTTGTTGGTCCATCACGTACATGCGCAACATGTCCTCCAAGGTTTGGTTCGTTCGTTCGGTCTGCCCGTCAGTCTCTGGGTGATACGCAGTACTAAAATTAAGTTGGGTTCCCAAGGCCTCTTGGAAACTCATCCAAAATCGTCCGGTAAACACTGATCCTCAATCGGATATAATCTTCTTAGGCACGCCATGTAGCCTCACAATATCACTAATGAAAACTCTCGCTATGTCAGGTGCCTGATATGTCATATGCATAGGAATAAAGTGAGCACTCTTTGTCAGAGTGTCTACTACTACAAAAATCGAGTCATGTCTCCTTGTCGTCAGTGGAAATCCAACAATAAAATCCATTGAAATAACTTCCCATTTTGATTCCGAAATGGCATGTGGTTGAAGTAATCCTGTCGGGTGTCTATGTTCATCCTTTACCTGCTGACACTCTAGACATCTAGACACAAAGTTGACTATGTCGGCCTTCATTCCCTTCTAGAAGAATAAGGGTTTAAGGTCTGCCCTCATCTTCGTAACTCTTGGGTGAGCCATGTAAACTACTCTATGAGCCTCGCTCAGGATCAACATCCTCAACTCGTCGTTAGGCGGTACGTAAATCCAACCTCTAAACCTCAATAACCCATCGCTATCAAACGAAGATCCCTCATATCATGGTACCATCATAGTGTTTTGTTCAATAAAATCCTCGACTTCTTTGTACCAGTCATCATCACGCTGTAAAGTGAGAATCTTCTCACGTAGATTCATCTGAAGTGGCAACACCGAAAATATGCGTGGTCTTCGACTCAAAGCATCAGCCACTTGGTTCACTGTTCCCTTTATATAAGTAATCTCAAAGTCATACTCGCTAAGCAATTCTGACCAACGCCGTTGTCGCGCGTTCAAGTCGCTTTGCATGAAAATGTGTTGCAGCCCACAATGATCAGTATTTAATTCAAATTTTCGTCCAACAAGGTAGCCTCTCCAAACCTTCAAGGCATATACGATGGATAATAACTCCAAATCGTGCGTCGCATAGTTCTCCTCATGCCTTCTTAGTTTCCTCGAAATGTAAGAAATCACTCGTTCTTCTTGCATCAAGACTCCACCTAAACCTTCCTTGGATGCGTCAGTGCATACTAAGAAGTCTACATCCATGTCAGGGACCTTTAGTATCGGTGTGGTTGTCAACAACTCTTTAAGCCTCTGAAATGCTTCCGCACATTTTTCTCTCCAAACAAACTTCTTGTTTTTCTTCTGCAATTCCGTGATCGGATTTGTTATCTTCGAAAAACCCTTGACAAACCGTCGATAGTATCCTGCTAAACCCATAAAACTATGCACTTCTGTGACATTTGTCGGCGCAGGACATTCCATAATAGCCTCAACCTTTGCTGGATCCACTGTGATACCTTCACCGGAGATGACATGCCCTAAGTAGTGAATCCTTGATTGATAAAAAGAGCATTTGGACAACTTCCCATACAATTTGTCCTCTCGAAGGCACTGTAGTACCAAGCGCAAGTGCTCATCATGCTCCTCCTTCGTCCGAGAGTAGATCCAGATGTCGTCAATGAATACTTGGATGAACTTGTCCAAGTACTCGTGGAATACCCCATTCATCAAACTCATGAATACCCCTAGGGTGCTGTCAATCCAAACGGTAAAATAGTAAACTCGTAATTTCCAAACCTCGTCTTAAAGGAAGTCTTAGGGATGCCATCCTCCTTGATCCACAACTGGTGATACCTGGATCACAATCGATCTTGGAGAACACTGTCGCACCCTTCATTTGATCGAACAGATCATCAATTCTAGGTAAGGGATACCGATTCTTGATTGTAGCCTTGTTCAGTTGACGGTAGTCAATGCAAAGCCTCCATGATTGTTCCTTCTTTCGTATGAAAATAATCGGTGCACCCCACGGTGACACGCTAGGACGTATCAGTCCCAGGTCCAACAACTCCTTCAGTTGCATTTTCAGCTCTTGCAACTCTGGGGTTGACATTCGATAAGGTGCTCTTGCTATCGGTTCGGTCCCCGGTTTTAGGTCTATCGTAAACTTCAATTAACTTTCCGGCGACATCCCAGGTAACTCCTCTGGAAACACATCCGCAAACTCCTTCACCACCGGAAGGTGTTCTATACCTTCCACTACTCCCTTTTCATTTAGCCCGAGGATTGCATAAATCTTGCACCCCTTGCGCATACTCTTCCGTAACTGTAAGGAAGAGACGAACCTCAGGGAAACTCCCTGGTTCCGTCCTACAATCACACGTCTCTGTCCTTCATCATCAAACAAGCTCAACCATTTCATCTTACAGTTGAGTATCGCCTCGTGCGATTCCAACCAATCCATACCAATCACAACGTCATAAGATCCTAAGATCGTGACGTACAAGTTGAACCTAGTGACAAACTCTCCCAGGTTAAGGGCACAGCCCGTAACCTTTCCTCCAACCTTCTTTTTGGCTCTCGAATCCATCTCCACGAAGCTAAACTCATCCTGTTCGACTGCCTTTACCTTAATCCTTTTTAGTGTTGCACCAGAAATTAAACTCTCAGTAGCACCTGGGTCTATCAAATACTAAGGGTCTGGTCAGCGACAGTACCTGTCATCTCGAGCACAGTCGACTGGTGCTCTACCCGGCGGTTATTCACCGCTGCATGAATCTGATGGGCCTTGCCCATATCTCCCACTGTAGCGGGTTCGGCTGATCCGGATGCCCTGGTCCTCTCCACAGGACAGTCGCACTGGTAGTGTGGCTCCCCACATGTCCAACACCCCTTCTTCAGCCCAGTAGTCCTAGTCTGACCTCCACTAATAAGCTCCTCCTCTGCTATGAGGGCCTTCTGGACGACGTCGTGCAAGTTTTGAGGCATAAAAATCATAACCTTTCCATGCAGGCTACCGTTAATACCAACACGAACCTGTTGACTTTGAGCTTCTCCGTGTTAAGGTGCGGAGCATACCGGAGAAACTCCATAAAATGTGCCTCGTACTCGGGCATCGTACGACCTCCCTGTCGTAATGCATTGAACTCATTAAGCTAACGCTCAATGAATTCCTCTGAAAGGTACCTCTCTTGGAACCATCCCTCGAACAGTTCCCATGACATGTCTTCAACGACCATGTTCAGCTACAGTAGGAGTGTCTTCCACCATAGAAGAGCGCTCCCCTTCAATTGGAACACCTCCATGCGGACCTTCGTGTTGGAGGTATAATCGCGGAGTGCAAAGCACATTGCCATATTCTCCAACCATTCCTTGGCGGCTGCGCCATCCTGGGCACCAAAAAACTTGGGAAATTTGACCTTCTTGAGTTCACGGTGAATGATACCAGTAACGACTGGTGCGCGCGACAGAACCTCAGTAGGTGCCGACACCCTGGCCTCGTCTCTATCCAATCGGCTGATCAGCACCTCGGACATGAGCTGAAAAGATCTCATCATCCCCACGACATCACCAACTGCGATCTGCTCCTGTTCGAGAACCTGCTCGCCTCCCTAGGGGTTAGACCCCTCAGGTGTGGATGCTACTAGAGGTGTCACACCTCCTCCCCTAGCACCCTGTCGTATGCCTCCGTAGCGTCCTCTAACAATGATTACCTTCATGCACGCAATCAACTCGATCAGCAACAATATACTCAATCAACTCATGTCACGGAAGCCGTAGTGAATCCCAAGTCGCAGGTCGAACCTGGCTCTGATACCATATGTAACAGCCTCCTCGTTACGATGACCCAACTCTAGTAACTAGTGCAATTTTTTTTTTGTGTGTGTGTTTAAAAAGTGTCTGTGCGCGTGTACAAGGAAACAATCAACGCATTCGACTCGGCGTTGCCCCCCGACGACGAATGAGATGCAACCATGATGAACATAAAAAGATGACAAGGACACGCGACAAGTAACTGCATGCATAAACAACGATCACACAATGATAAGTAGAAATGACTACCTGTCCATCCTACCCTGCAATGGTTAGGACCTCCAAGACACATAAGCAACGCTCAAGCCCAGGTTCGCATCGATTTTAACCATTTAAGGTCTCAGGGATGGCGACTGTTCTGAGGAACAAGGAGGTGTCTACAACCCTCCAGACATCGGCAAACAATCCCACTAAGCTATGGACTATCATCAGACCAACCCAAGGCAACCAACCTAACAATACAGTAACATAACCCTTCAATTGCGAGCGAGAATTAGAAATCAAAATCCAACATTGTGCATGGCGCGCAACAAAAATCTACACATTTAAACATTTCTTCAATCCAAATGAAATTACAAGCGCGCAAGGTGTTCAATATACGTAAACTATCTAACAGTGACCAACTCGAGGCACAATTCCTTTTTATTTCCAGGCACGCTAATAGATCAATCGATCATTAATTAAAGCATAACACATATAAATAATCTACGATATCAATATCATAAATGATGACCACCTGATCATGTACATCCCCTTGACTATTAGTATTAACATATGATATTGCACAACATCGCATTAATAATGACCTTACCTCATATTGACATCCCCTTACATCCCAGTACCCTACATTAACATTCCACTATCATTTCATTCCATTCCATTCCCTTATATCAACTTCTATTGCTTTGTAAAAACATTAATTAAACATTAACTGAATTAAATAGCTTGCTATTATTGAATACTAACTACATAAGTAAATGGTTGCTTCCTTTAAGGCTGTCATAAAATAATTCTCAATCTGCCCTCTACTCTAAATTCATCCAACTAGCCACTGACTTGCTGCATTAGTAAAATCTTAAGGTAAAAGTAAAAGTTCGATGCAAGGGTAAAATGCTTAACTATGATAATATTATTGATTATAATATTATTAAAAAGGAACATCCATAATAACAATGTCATTATAAAAACCTTGCAATTAAAATAACATTAAATTACATTTCCTATTAGCTAACACCATCAATATATTTGCCTTATATTGCAATGACATTACCCTAAAACAGAATTATCATTACTTTTTGTATTATGATAAATTGCATACCAATATCAATGAAATACATTTTTGTATCTAGCACTAACATTACAATTGCTTTAAGTAGCAACAACAGTACCTCAACAGAATTAACATTACCTTTTTTATTGTAATAGTTCTTACCATTAAGTTAACATTACATTTACATGATGGTAGCGTCACACATCCATATTTAAACTCAATAATATAACACGGCTAAGAGTCCCACAAACAACATATTTCATGACCTTACCCTTATGCATTTTACACTATTCTTAACATTACCATCCCAACTTTTACCATTACTAAGCCACTATAGTTATCAAAATTAATAAGGTTCCATAATAACTAGTTATATAACTACCCTCTCTACAACAATCCTATCCAATTACCTCTATACGTATAGTTATATAGTTACATATTTACCCTCTATACATGAAGGTTCCATATACATCAGTCCTATCCGAAATACTAGTCTGCGCTGAAGATAATTACCCTCTAAGTTTTTCCCGTCGATGCCATCGGTCGACACGAACCAAGATCAGAAACAAGTTACGGAAGACATCACACACAGGTCAGAATCGTTCTGGCCAGTGATCTGGAATTATGCCATCGGTTGGGCCATTCGGCGTGCATGCCCTTTTCTGAAACCGCGCCTTTGACATCCGGCCAGCATGCATCTCGGGCGGCCATTAAGGCGAAGATTTTGAGGGAAGGACAAAATCAGCCTAAGGATTTGGGGTCTCTAACTATCAGAAGAAATTAAGCAAGGTCGGTAGTGAAAGAATCCAAAGTCTGGTTGTGAAGGAAGGGAGGGGAGTTACAGCCACGAAGGCATGGTGCGAGAGCTGCTGTCATTCCAAAATAAATGCAGGGATGTCAGGGAGGGAGAGCGAATTGCTAGAGAAGGGGGTAGGAGGATTGTTGGGTTAAAACGCTGCCCCTGCTGGACTGTCATCCCGACGAAAATTTTGTTTTTGCCGAGAACAAGGACACGTGCCACCGTCGAAGCTGGGCACGAGGATAAGGGGACGAGAGTGCGAAGAAAAAAGAAAAGGGCTCAATGTTGTCTGAAAAACTGCAGGGCAAACCTCAGCATGATTGAAATCTCACCAGGGAACGGTCAGGAGAGTCTCTATCAACCACAGGTAGTTAAATTGAAGCGGAAGAGAAATGATTAGCGCGGCGAACAGTTTCTCCAGAAAGGGGGTAAGGTTCCATTGCCGAGAGGAACTACCGTCACTAAGCACAGTCAACCACTACTGCAAGGGCGTGGCTAGGAGTGAAGGTAGTTTTCACATTTTGGTAGACTGTTGTAAAGGAGAGGTTATGGATTATAACCAGAACCGTGGTAGTAAGGGAGGAGGCCACCGTCATGGAAATCTGCAAGGTCTGGAGCCGAAGTGTCCCGGGGGAACTTTCCCGGCACGAAGGTTGACCAAAAGGACTGGTTGTAGGGTGTGGGAGGGCATCAACGCCAGATCTAAAAACCAAACTATATATATATATATATATATTTTAAACACAAAAATCATAGATAATAGGGTTTCATTTCATATAAAAATTTTGGTACATAAACATTCACTGCAGAATTCAGAAACTAAAGTGCATGGTAGACGGCTTAAACCAGTAACGCCTCACAGACAT
>ML780898.1:644115-681994 GCA_009831015.1 Picea engelmannii | reverse complement strand
GCCTCCAAGGCTGAGCTACCACTCTAATCCCAACTAAGAAAATCCCAACTCCTCACAAGCAATCAGTCTCGTTTTCCATTTCGGCAGCATAACAATACCTAATAGCCCATCCCCACCTTTTTCCCCCATCCCCCCTTTCTTTTTATTGAGTTTTTGACCTAAATGACGTTTATTTTAAGTTTTTAAAGAAAACCCCCTAAAAATTCTCTGTCTTACAAGTGTCACTCATCCCCCATGTTTCTCCAAAATTAATTTCTTTAACTTATTAATTGTCTATGTTTCCCTTTTTACCTAGTTTCCCTATTTTTTTTCATTAATCTCTTCTTTAAAATCAAAAACGTAAATGCGCTAAAACCTCTTTTCATTTTATTTTTAAATTCATAATTTTTATACTCCCGCTCGTTAAATAATTTTATTACTATTAGTTCACTCTGAGTTAACTAAAACTGTATTTATGTATATTTTTATTTTAAGAAAAGTTATGTTTCAATTTGAATAAAAGTTATGAGTTCATTAAAAGTTGACTGGTTGAAAAAGATTATGAAATCTTGTATCCGTTGATATATTGGTTGTATAGTTGGATGAAGTTAACGTTAATGTTTTGCTTAATTATTTTAATGGTTATTAGGGTTAATTGCTATTAATAATGATATTTGGGTATAGGATTAGGTCAAGATTCATTGGAGCTATCACATTTAGAATTAGGATTAGGGTCTTTTTAGAGTTAGAGTTAGGGCCTTTTTCCTCAAGGTTAAACGAAATTTTTATCTTAGAGAAGTTTTTTTTTTTGACTTAGGTTTAGATTTTGAACTAGATGACAATTATTTAGGGGAGTCGTTTTAAGAATTTATTAAGGCATTATTGTCTTAGGGCTATTTAGGTTTGTTTCCTTCATCCACTTCAATGCGACGTGCCCTTCACGATGCACCACGTGCTCCAAGGGTGCCACTCGCTTCTTGTGTTTCTTTTGTGCGACGTGCCCTTCAGGACGCACCACATGCTCCAAGGGTGCCACTCGCCAACTGGACTGATTGGTAGACATCTATAACCCCTGGAGTCAACACTCCGCCAGGTGAACCTGTGGGAGACTAAGCGCTCTAAGGAATAAGGCCCCCACCTTATTGCGCGTCCCTTAGAAATATCGTGAGCGACTGTCACAATCTACCCTCACGGCATCGTGGATCCTCTCGAACTATGTAATCGTTAACCTACAGTTCGAGCCACGGTGGGAGTGCTAGTAGGCGGTGGTAGGGCTGTTATCCACCGCTCTCCCTCAACCTCTCTGGAAATCGTGTGTGGCCCCTTTACTCCATATGTGAGTCTGGTCGGCAAGCTATCGTCAGCCTGCATCATCGACAATCGTGTCAAAACATGTCAACATCAAATCATCAAATCAATGAAATATCATAGTAAATAAATCAACCCAAATAACACATTCCCTGACTCAATCCGGAGTCCAAGGTGTTCCACCGATGCCTCTGCATCCTCAAGGTCAAAAACCCTGCACACTCAATAAAACTGAGTCAATAACACCTGTCTACATCAAATAGTAAAACATCATGTCATCTGTCAATCGCATCATAATCAAGTATAAATGGTTTAACATCATACAAGTCCAGATCACTTGCGAGCAAGTGTCCTCAAAGAATGAGTTTTCTCAGTGCGCAAGATCAGGATGTTACAATGGGGATATGGAAGAAGAAATCTATATGAAGAAACCATAAGGTTATGTTGTGAAGGGAAAGAAGGAGCTAGTATGCAAAATGAAAAAGTCCTTGTATGGATTAAAACAATCATGAAGGATGTGGTATCAGAAATTTGATACTTATCTGCTGGGAGTTGGCTTCACAAGAACCAAAGAGAATCACTGTGTGTATTTTAAATTAATTGGTGATCATTTGATTTATTTGGTATTGTATGTGGATGACATGTTGCTGATAGGAAACAACAAGGAGATTATCAAGGATGTGAAAACTAAGTTGTCCTCTAAATTTGACATGAATGATCTCGGTGCTTAAAATTTCATTTTGGGCATGGAAATTAAAAGAGATCATAAAAATAGGAAATTCCGGTTAAATTGGAGAAAATATGTCGAGACAATATTACATAGGTTTAATATGTAGGAATGTAAACCAGTCAAGGTTCCTATTCCTGTTGGTGTAAATTCATCTATGGATAAGTTTCCCAAGACACGAGAAGAGGAGGACATGTCTCATGTTCCATATGAGATTGAAGTTTGAAGTTTGATGTATGCAATGGTTTGTACTAGACCAGGCATTGCACATGCAATGGGAGTTTTGAGGAGGTATATGTCAAAACTAGGGAAAGAACATTGGATAACAGTAAAACTGGTTTTCAGGTATTTGTGTGGCACTGGTAGCTATGGATTGTGCTACCAAGGAAGACCAATATTAGAAAGAGTGGTGGATATACATGGATTTGTGGATGCAGACTGGGATGGAGATCTGGATCATAGGAGATCTACAAGTGGGTATGTGTTTAAAATGTTTGGAGGAGCAATAAGTTGGATGAGAAAAAGACAGGTTGTAGTGGAACTTTCAACTACAGAAGTTGAATACATGGCAACCACTCATGCAAGTAAGGAAGCAATATGGTTACAAAGATTGTGTTCAAGTATTGGGTTGGTATATCAAGTTGTAAGAATATATTGTGATAGTCAAAATGAAATTTTTCTTGCGAAGAACCCGACTTATCATTCAAGGACAAAGCATATTGATATTCAATATCACTTTATGAGAGACATGGTTGAAGAAAAGAAAGTATTGTTGATGAAGATGGAAACATTGAATAATGTTGCATATTTATTAAAAAAATATGTGAGCACTGAGAAGTTCTTTTGGTTTAGAGGATCCATGGAAATTTTTGCCCTGGATTGTTGACTGTGTAACCCTGTAACCCCATGTATGCAGAAAGAACAACAAGTGGGAGAATGTTGGGTATTTGTTATATTATTTGCACGAGTAGTAGTTTTTGCATTGCCCCGTGTGTGCAGGGGAGGGGGGGCGCTAGGCCCCCCCTTGGGGGGTGCAGGGGGAGAAAGCCCCCCGCGCAAGGAAACATGTTGCATTTTTTTCTCATTTTTTGTGTTGCCTCGATTTTCATGTCCATTGTTGGGCAGTTTTTCGGCACATGGTTTTTGTCAATGGTTTTCTATTTCCGGTTAAGGAATTAGGGTTTTTGACTAATCCAGGCCATTGGGTTAGGTTTTTGGATGTTTTTGGCTCCGATATGTATATTGTATTGTAAACAATGTATCACTATGAATGAATATAGAATATGTTGGTTTTCCCGGTTGCGGTTTCCAAGGGAAACATCTCTGTGTAATGTTTGTATTTTCCATTGTATCTTTTCTGTTCTTTTACTGAAAATTTGTTTGTAGTAAATATTGTACAAGGTTAAAATCTACAATCTTTGCCACTTCATGAAGCAGTCCAAGTCAACACACATGAATTTTTCATTGTAAATCTCCATTCAAGTCACCTTCTTCATGAAACCTAATCAAAATCATCTTCTTCGAACTGTTATCTTCGCGCCCTACAATGGCTTGGTACCAAGTGGCAGGACATCATGTACATCAACCAATCGTCAAGTCTCCTATTGTTAATTGACATCCGTCTGAAATATAGGATTGGCATTCGCAACCCAGTTGACCCAAATTTTGTTCATTAGTACATGACACGAAGTTGTATTCGGTGGAAAGTTTGGCTACATTCCAACTCATACATCCAATTGAATCGTCCTTCTCCATCTCTTATCTTATCACCTTGTAATTCCTTCACACCAGGAAACCATGAGAAAATCAATAGTGCACGACGCGAAGTTGTCATAGTGGAAATTGTGCTCAGTTGTTTGCCATGCGACAAATTTTTTATCTTGCCATCCAAATTCATGAAGGTGACCCAACTCACTCACTGTTCAACAAAAAGAACCCAAAACTTCCTTTACTCGGCTACCTGAGTCGTGTGTTTTTTTCAGCTCTGATACCATTTGTCAAGCAAGTGACGATGGTGAAGAGATTTTCCAACTCTTCAAGATCATTTCAAGAATTTGTTGTTAATTCTTCTCTCATACCATCTTTCAGGGCCTCGAAAGCCTATGGTCGAAGGACAGAATCAATTGACGCTCCCAATCATAGTGCGGCACTACAATTGTTCATTTGGTGGAACAATAATTCCAACTTACTTAATATGTACTACATTTGACTTCATTACATCTTTTTTTACAAAAAATATACAAATTATCTTGTTTATTACACTTGTCATGTTTTCAACAAGTACACAAAGCACAACAACTCAACATGTATAGTTGGGCAGCCAAACCGTCCTAACACCCATTTCTTCATTAACTTACAAAGAACCTAGTTGTAACTCGTTACAACAAAGAATAAACATGGACTACATGGCTCAACAATACTTGGACTCTTCGATTATGCTCCTTGACTCATCTCATCGCAGACCTTTCCATCATGCTGAACAATCTTCCCACTTTCCCATCTTTAATTCTCAACCTTGAACAATCTTCCCACTTTCCCATCTTTAGTTCTCAACCTTCGCTACTCCCCTGCGGTCATCCACACCTTTTTCCAAGTTTCAACGCTCATCATGCACTTCGCTTGACTTATGACTAGACTCCACCACAGAGCGCCCACTAAATGTCACCACCAAGACTTCACAAATCTTTTATTTCTTGAGTTCCCCAAATATTCCTCGGTCATCTTCGTTAGTCTTTCCAAACCTACAGAGCACTCATCATTAGCCATCACCGCAGCCTCAGTCCAACCTGCCTAGAACAACCAAGTTTCCCCTTGGTCAACTCATCTCAGAAAAGGAACTCGTCCCTCTCTTGGTCTTGCCACAGACTTCCCCGAGGGAGTGCGAGTCACCTAAGTGTGACTCGACCCCTTGGGGAAGAGCTCGCCCTCCTCCTTTTTGAACCGAACCATAGACCACTTTTATGTATAAGTGTTGGTGTAACCTCTGTTGATTGCCTTTTTTTTCAAATGACTGTCTTTCCTGGCCTGCGCTCACTCCCAAACGACTCATCACCAAGGGGCACACCTGTCCACCAAGCTCCCCTTACCAATTCAAGGCATGTCGCACAGTGCACTAAATTTTCTTCAACGGGCACGCCCATCTTCAGACGCCCCACACCAAGTCAAGATGTGCTCCCATACTACGTCAAGTCCGGCAATGACTTGGGCGTGCAAGTCGACTTGATGATTCTAGCCAACTCGCCATGCCTTGTGCCAACGCAAGCCTAAACTTTCTTTCGTCATATTTCTAGCTCGCCTTTCCTTATCAGCGATGAAAGTCACCCACCAAGCTCATCCAAGGTGACTTGTGCCATTCGTCGACCCACCGAAAAGCCGATAGAAGAACCGTGCCCGCTCCTCTTGCAACCCCAAGCTCTTCGATTAACTCAGTCGAGAGCATGTGACACGCGCAAATCATTGAGGTCGTGACATTAGCACTCCAATGTGCGAGTAATATCGAAAGGGCATTGTCATGTCAATTGATTTTAACCGATGTCTAATATCCTTGATTTTTAATGGATGATGAATTGAGAATAACATTTTTATGGAAAAATACTTTACCTTTGTCTAAGGTTTCATGCATCTTAAATATAGGTTTGTCGGCATGAGAAATGCATCTTTACCAGATTGGATTTTGGGAAGCATTTTATTCATAGCAAAGAGTTTAATTAATATTCTATCTTATCCATTCTTTATATCTTCGTAGACTGGGATAGAGTAGGGGGTAGGGTATGTATATTTTCGCAGACTTTATGAGTAAAATCGTTCAGAAGTGGTGGTCCAATACACCAACTTGGTGTCTCACACCAATTTTTTTTTTTTTGACAAGAACAGTTATGTTGCATTAAGCGGCATTCTGGCAAGCCGGAATCAGAAAGTTACAAATCTGAAGAAGGTTGGTGACCTCTAACAGTGCTACCAACCTTCTTGTGAATGTCTTGGGAGACCAATCCCATCTACTTCTTGAGCTAATTCGAGAAAATGACAAAAATTGCATACATGAGTAAATTCTCACAAACTGTGAGCATAGTAGAAAATAGAAGCAAAGCATTAAACCGAGGGGGATGAAATTTTCCCCTTAATGTAGGGATCCAACTTTTTCTGAGAGCCTAACGAAATGTTGGAGGCCGCCTCATTTTCTCTGCGCGTTTTGTTGGTCCTTCGCCCTCGGGTAAGGGGTGGAGACGGAACTGAATTGTCTTCAGGTTCAGAAGTTTCCACAGAGCCTCTAGAGGGGACCGCAACAACCAGACCTGCAGAGGTAGAGGGTTCCGGAGCTGAAGCCCGAGTTTCTCTCGCTGCTACTGAATCTGGGGGGGTGGAATCCGGAAGGCTTTCATCTACCAGAGGGTCTTCCTTAACTGTTGTTTCTTCTGGATCTAGGGCTTCATCTTCCTTCAGCGCATCAAAGCTGTTTTTATTTTCTAGAGTTACCTCTGCTGAATGTGTGGCCTTCGGAGCCTAGGCTAGTGGGTCCTTTCGCCTTGGCTGCCTTCGTCAGTTAGATACTGGATGAAATCCGTCTTCTTTGACTGGTCTCGGCTTCTCAGGGGCTTTGGGGCAGCTTTTTGCGAAATGACCATAAGCATGGCACCGGAGGCACTTAAAAGGAATTTGCTCGTAGTCCAACTCTTGGATATGGCTCCATTCCCCCAGGGAGAGCTTAATGGCTTCCAGAAGTCCTTTCTCGAGGTTAACCTCAACACAAATACGAGCGCAGGTAAACTGATCCCCTTTCGGCTCCGCTCTGTCCAAGAAACGCCCAAGCTTATTTCCGATGTCCTCCAGAGAACTTATCCCCCAAAGATGCAAGGGAAGATGAGGCAGCCTAACCCAAACATGGGCTGCTGTGAACTCGGCTCCAGGGTTAAAGTCAAGAGTCCAGGGGGCTAAGAACAGCCCTCTCGACCCCATGAAATAGGGTCCAGATCTGAAAACTAGATCGCGGTCCTCTTTCCTCGAGAAGCTGAAGACAAAAAAAACCCTGCCTACTGCGCACAAAGAAACGCATCCCTGTATCAGCATCTTCCAACGATCATCCATCCATGCCTCCATCGTTTTGGGGCTAGGCCATAGCCCTGTAAACTTTTCGATGAGGGCATTTTCTACTAGAAGGAGGGAAAGAGTGCAAGGGTCCTCTGGAGATAGCTCCAGTGATGGGATCTCCTCCATCTTCTTAACAAACTGAAACGAGAGAGAAGGCTTGGATTTAGGTCCTGCCGAGCGGACTAACGTTTTGAATGCTTCCAAAGGGTCTTTTTCCAACTCGACAACCGGATCGGGGGCCATCGTAGTCGGGCGGCGACCACAAGAAAACAAGAAGACGAAGCAGGTCGCAGAGGCAAGCCAAGACCACTGCTCCAAAACGCATGCAAGAGCTTAGGAAAACGTAGACGAAATGCTCCCGATCCGCGGCCCTGTATGCAAAGAAAGATTGGCTTGCAGACGAAGGCCACGCCCCTCTCCAAGCGATTTCAGTTTGACAGGGATGAGGGCGGTAGCGATTTCAGATAGGGACGAGGGCGACGGCTAGGGTAAACCCTAGCCGCAGAGGAAAATGCCTGGACCTCTTCTCATTCCGCACGCATCATCTTCCCCTAGTTGTTGATTCAATTTTAGATTATGCATTCCACACCAATTTATTGTGTTGGCTTGGCCATGACCTTAAATATAGATTATTATTATTATTATTATTATTATGTCATGACCTTAAATATAGATTATTATTATTATTAGAAATGCATCTTTACCATATTGGATTTTGGGAAGCATCTTATTCACTGTAAATAGCTTAATTAATATTATATCATATCCATTCTTTATATCTTCATAGAGTAGGGGGTAGGGTATGTATATCTTCATAGACATTAAGAGTAAAATTGCTGGGAGGAGGTGGTCTCATACACCAATTTAGTGTATGTCTTGGTCATGACCTTAAATATAGATTATTATTATTATTATGCCGTGACCTTAAATATAGATTATTATTATTATTATCATATTTTTCATTATTCAAATATGGTAAGAATATTCTATTTTTGTGATTTAAAATTCTAACCATTAAATTTTTCATTTGCCCTTGAACCCTTGTTTGTAGTCAAAAAAAGTAAAAAATCTGAACCCTTGTTTGTAGTCATAAACAGTAAAAAATCCGAACCCTTGTTTGTAGTCATAAACATTAAAAAATTTGAACCCTTGTTTGATGTTTGTAGTCATAAATAGTAAAAAATCTGAACCCTTGTTTATAGTCATAAACATTAAAAAATCTGAACCCTTGTTTGTAGTCATAAACATTAAAATATCTGAACCCTTGTTTACAGTAAAAAATATAAACCCTTGTTTGTAGTCATAAACAGTAAAATATCTGAACCCTTGTTTACAGTAAAAAATCTGAACTGAACCCTTGTTTGCAGTCATAAACAGTAAAAAATAAATCTAAACCCTTGTTTGCAGTCATAAATAGTAAAAAATCTGAACCCTTGTTTGCAGTCATAAACAGTAAAAAATATGAACCCTTGAACTGTAATCATAAACAATAAAAAATCTGAACCCTTGTTTGTATTCATAAACAACAAAAAAATTGCGTTCAACCACATTATCATTTTTCTAAATTGATCATCAAAAGAATGCTCTTGGTATAACTTTCATCCCACAACCATTATGTTCAACCACATTATAATTTTTCTAAATTGATCATCAAAAGAATGATCTTGGTATAACTTTCATCCCACAACCATCATGTTCAACCACATTATCATTTTTCCAAATTGATCATCAAAAGAATGCTCTTGGTACAACTTTCATCCCACAACCATTATGTTCAACCACATGCTCTTGGTATAACTTTAATCCCACAACCATTATGTTCAACCACATTATCATTTTTCCAAATTGATTATCAAAAGAATTCTCTTGGTATAACTTTCATCCCACAACCATTGTGTTCAACCGCATTATCGTTTTTCCAAATTGATCATCAAAAGAATGCTCTTGGTATAACTTTCAAATCGCAACCACTTCATATAAACTCTGCTTATGTGCCCTAATTTTCCACAATAAAATATTTTAACTATTGAGCTTAGTGCTCCAATACTCAAACATCACATCTCTATCAATGATAGTAATATTGAAAGTTTCAATAAAATTTGCAAAGGAAACAAAGTTTTCAAAGTTATAACCACCATATCTTATTTTTCCATTTTCAAGGGAAGCAAAGTTTTCAAAATTATAGCCACCATATCTTGTTTTTCCATTATCATATCCATTGATTTGATTTTAGCATTCCCTAATATCTTCGAATTTTAAAGAATGATAAATTGAAACTAGTAGATTTTTTGTTTTTCCATTATCATATCCATCGATTTGATTTTAACAATCCCTAATATCTTTGAATTTTAAAGAATGATAAATTGAAACTAGTATATTTTTAAAGAAAAATACGTTACCTTTATCTAAGGAAACAACTAGTATATTTTTAAGGATTTTTTTTCGTATCTTTATCATTCTCTTCTCTCTATTTGATACCCTACTTAAACTACTGCAAAAGTCTTATTCTTATTCCCAAACTTGTTGCTAATTCCCAAACATGTTGCAAGAACTTAGCGCTCCAATGCAACTTGTTGCAAGAGCTTAGTGCTCCAATGCTCAAACATCGGATTTTTATCAATGCTAGTAATATTGAAAGTTTCAATAAAATTTGCACACGAAACAATGTTTTCAAATTTATAACCACCATGTCTTATTTTTCCAAAGTTTTCGAAGTTATAGCCACCATATCTTATTTTTCCAAAGTTTTCAAAATTGTAGCCACCATATCTTGTTTTTCCATTATCATATCCATTAATTTGATTTTAACAATCCCTAATATCTTTAATTTTTAAAGAATAATAAATTGAAACTAGAATATTTTTTGTTTTTCCATTATCATATCCATTGATTTGATTTTAACAATCCCTAATATTTTTGAATTTTAAAAAATATAAATTGAAACTAGTATATTTTTAAGAAAAAATACTTTACCTTTATCTAAGGAAACAACTAGTATATTTTTAAGGATATAAACTTTACCTTTCTCTAAAGTTGCATGCATCTTGCATCTTCAATACATTCATCCACAAATGCATCCTTACCATCATGAATTTTGGAAAGCATCTTATTAGTCCCTGCCTGCCAAGGGATTATAGCAATAAGTTTGCTATTGATTTGACATTAATTTACCTTTTATTTTAAATTTAAATGAAAAATGTAATGTTTAACTTATGAAAACAAATATATATTTTTTGATAAAATAAAAATCTTTTTTTTTCCATCTTTGATTGGCTAATATATTTCAAATCTTATTGTTGCCTTCATTTATTTCAATATTTGAAATTAACTGCTCAATCAATAAACTTTATTATAAATACCATCTCCTTTTTAATTATTAAATAAATAATATTAAAATTCATATATTTATATGACAAATTTGTTGTCTACATCATAATTATTAAAAATCCAATCTAACATATATGGTAGAGTCATCACACCACCACACCAATAAATAACATTTCCCAATATGGATCTTCGTATCCAAACGGTGACTGGCTCCCCAAAAAACATATTGGGTAGTCCCATATCCCATCCCCCATTTATGCCCCATTCATAAAAGAGTACTTCATAAAAAGAGTGCTTCATATTATGTTTATGTAAGGTAATGAATATTATATAAATAAATTAAAATGTATATTAAAAATTTTGAAATGTTTAATTTAGATTAATCTTAAAATTATAAGAAATTTAGGTTAATTTCAAAAGTATACAAAAATCATATTAAAGTAAAAACATAGTAAAGATCTAGTCTAACATTGTTTATGACAAATTTATAAACTATGTGTCATACTGGACCAACAACTCTTCCTCCATTCTTGATGAGTTGATGTTAAATTCTTTGAATTCAAATTTTATGACTGTATAATTATCTATGTTAAATTTTATCATTTAAATAAAAAAAACCACAAAAGAAGTTGTTTTTTTTTTAAATTATAAAACTAACCCATTTATGAGCTATCATCAATAATTATAAGGTGCCAACTATAATTTCCATTTCCAAATCTACTTGACAAAGACTAAACTGCCATGCAACCTTTGTTATTTATTCCAAAACTTAATCAACATTACAACCATAAATTTTGAAAAACATATTATTCATTACCAACATTACATCCTCTAAATTCTTTAGATCATATTTTTTTTTAACATCTACTTTAATGTCACTCGTCTAAATTTCCTTTACCAGTACAATTCAAACATTTATATACAGATTTGTTCAAACATTTATATTTAAATATGGCAGGCCTATTCTATTTCCATAATTTAAAATTCTAACCATTAAATTTTTCATTATCGTCCAACAACATTATATGGGTTAAACTGTGCATTTTAAAAGTTTCAAACAGATTTGAATTCACTCTTCAAACTCGAAGAAAAATAAACCAACAGGCCTAATCTATTTTAATAATTTAAAATTTCACCCATTAAATTTTTCATTATCCATTATCGTCCAACATTATATGGGTTAAACTGTGCATTTTTAATGTTTTAAACAGATTTGAATTCACTCTTCAAACTCGACGAAAAATAAATCCTATAGGTATACTACTTTGGTATTGGTAATTGCAGAACAGAAACATTATTTTCAGGAAAACTTTTCAAACATCCACAAATTTTATAAATAGAATAAATTTCTCTTCTGGAAAACATCCATACAAACTTACCTGTTTTTTCGTAAGCATTAGCCAAATCAGCGTACACTCGCTTTCACCTTTCACGATACTGTGATTGGCGGTGACTTTCTTCGCTTCCGTTTTTTTTTCTCTCCAGTCCCTTTGGCAGCGGCTCACTTGAAACCCTCTATCAGCTTTCGATACCACCTTTGAAGTGTCAGCCAACAGAACCCGTCACAACCCTGCAAACGAACATGACAACCTTTTCAGTGATGCTGGAATATAATGAAAAAACTGTGGACTGCATGGCCGATCCGCTAATTCTAACTGAAGCCGGGATTAATGGAAAACTGTGGATTGCATAACGGATCCATTAATTCCAACTCCAGCATCATCGCACCCTACTATTAATCACAGTTAGTTAGAAGAGATCCGTTAGCCAAAGCGTCCCAAGAATTCCTTCAAGGGATTCCCCGCTATTTCTGACCATTCCGCCATGACACCTCTCTGCCTATTATTAAATTCGGCGACGATAGAGACTACATTTTTTTTAATTGGTATTTTTGAAATACATTTGTCATATTTTTGCCAATTTAAAATTTGTATACATTCAGCTTCACTTTATCTGTTAAGTCTGGGTAAGCGCCTGTTATTTTTAGGGTTTCTATGGATTGAAAAATCTTAAAAATCAGGTTTAAGAAAATATATCTGTTCGACTTGATGTGAAGAGCTTTCCAGCTGTGAAGAATTGGATCGATATTTAACATTATAATTGTTTCTTAAGGTATCAACTTCGGTTTATGGAAAATTGCAAGATTATAGAAGTGCATGTTATTTAGCAAGATTATAGAAGTAAATGTTATCTATAGGGTTTCTATGTGGTTGAAAAATTGTAAAAGTCAGCTTAAGAAAATATATTTGTTCAACTTGCTTAGAAACTATGAAAGAGCTGTGAAGAATTAGATCAATAGTTAACATTCTAATTGTTTGTTAGGGAATCAATTTATGTTTATGGAAAGTAGAGAGTAACATATTTTTTTTTTTTTATTTTTTTATTAAGTTTGTTTTCATGATCATTATATGTGAGTTAAAGTTGTAAGAAATAATAAAATTCCAAGGATTATATCATTTGGTATCATATATTGTATATCTAAAAATTACATGTCTTGGTAATGTATATTTTAAAAATCACATAATAAAAAAATAATTTAGTAAATGTTATTCTCCAATAAAATCATCACATTTTCATTAAAATCACTACACTTTCATTACACTAGTAGAGAATGTGCTAAACACAAAATCCTAAATGTGTCTTTTCTTTGGTTTGCTCACAAAGTGTCAACATCACAATCAAGATTCACACTTGAACATTATACTACTAGAGAATGTGCTAAAAGCAAAACCAACATAATTTAAATGGTTTCCCCACAAAGTGTCCCAATCAAGGTTCACACTTTCATTAACCTGCTAGATAATGTGCTAAACAGAAAACCAACATAACATGAATGTGTCCTTTGCTTGGTTTCCCCACAAAGTGTGAACATCATGATCAAGGTTCCCCATCTTTGATTTAAAGAAATACATAAATCCCCTCTTGACATGTGTTATAAAGAAAATGCTAACTTGGGCCTCTATAAAAAAAAAAACCTATTTCAAGTGGCCAAGTAAGGATATGCATCACTATCATGATTCATGTAACAAATTTAGGGTGCATAAGAGAAACATCCATAAAAGCTCTCTAATAATTGAAGAGGTAGATGCAATCACTAGTTTGAGGGAGATTTAGGGAAAATGTTTATATAATAAATTTAAATGGATTGTTGTACTACTAGAAATTTGTTTGGAGAATACTACGACATATAAAACAAGAGCTCAAGGCCAAGTGAAAAGTGTATAATCAATGAAAATAGGTCCAAGAAACTCAAAACTTAAAATAACTAAAGAGATTCAAGGTGGATATGACTACATACTTTTGTCTTTAAATATGGAGTACAGGTTCATGTTCATGCTTAAATTTGGAGAGTGATCCCATGGGTGGAATGCATACCCAATGAAGTTTTCAATTTAATACTAGAGGAATGATAGATAAAATATGAGCATCTTCTTCACGTGGAAAGTGAAGGAGTAATCTAATTGTCTAGTAAATAGACCCTCTTTTCAACCATAAATTTAATAATACACCGGTAGAAATTTTAGGCATGAGTAGAGTTCTACCATGACTTAAGATCCATACATTGGGAATAATTCCCTTAGCTATTTTTTCTAATTCTTAATTGACCAATATCATCAAACATTTTATCATAGTTTTGGATTGGCATGAACTCTAATATTCTATATTGGTAGATTATGACAACTAGAAGGAAGTTTTCTAAAAGATTACACATCTCTAAAATGTAAGAGGAATGTAGCATATAAATATTGCTTGATGGATCAAAGGTTGCACGGGAATTCAGAATGAGAGAAGTGGATGATATTGATGATGATTCTTCTCACATCGAATTTCATATGAAAGAAATGGAGATGAATTGGTGGATTCTAAGTAGACTTATTATACATGGAGCGAGGATTAAAACCAAGTCCATTTAATGACATTTATTTTGTATCTTGTGGTGACGGTGTTTTCTGGATGATGTTAGTCTTGATGCCCTATCTCTCTCATTGGTGTTTTATATTTATTTTTCGAAGGTGTCGTGGGGCTATCTATGTTTTGTTTCCCTTGCTTGTTTTGTTGGTTGAGGTTTTGACCATAAAATAAACATTTGTTGGTCTTGACAATCTCTTCCAAAAAAATCATTATGATTTATTTTAATGATGGATAAAATTCCTCTTGTGCAAGAGGTAAAAATACAATCAAGGTGAGTATCTTAGGAGTTATGTATGGATTTGATGGCTTGGTGTTATGGATACCACATGAAATTTCCTCTAGTAGACTCAGTGATGACTAAACATGGATGTGGATTTTATGGTGGATATCATTCATACATTGAAATTGAAATTGGCCTTTAGGTCCTAGAGTAAGACATTAAACTATTTTTTCTTGACTAGGAGGTCATATTCCTTGGACATGAGGAAATAGGTTAACAGCCTATTGTCAGGCACTACAACCCTCCATTTTCCATAATTCAATCACAATTTTCCTTCGAGGAAATGGATCCCCCTTCTTTTATAATGTTTTTGAAAGAGTCTCTCATTAGCATCTCTCTTCAACTCCATAATTTTTGGGAAATATTACTTACTTTAAGAAAACACTGGAAAAAAGGACGTACTTGAAAAAACCAATTTTTAAACAAGTTTAGAGAAATTGACAAACCTCACTATAACTCCTTCGATGTATTTCATAGGATTTCTCCTCACTTTCTTCGATAAACCTCACTATCGTGTAAGTTTCCCTCAACTTCTCTGATGGAATCAGAGGAGTTGACTCCAACTCCTTTGATGGCCATAGGACGAGTTTCCTCCATGTTTTCCAATGAGATCGGAGGGCTTGGGGTTAAGTCCTCCGATGAATATCGGAGGACTAGATCTCAATAACTTCGACCATAAATAAAAATACAATAACCACATTTAATGACATTTTCTCTCGACTCCTATAAATTCTCTCAACCTGTATTTCACACCATTCCACCAAGCGTTATAGGATTTATCACTCGAGACGAAGAACATGTTGAGCCCTCTCTTTCAATCCCTCAACCTCTTGTGGTCCACCACGTGGTAGTGTATTTCTAGGTAATCCCTAACGTGCTACTCATTTCTAGGGTTAGGTTTCCTTTTATATTCGTGTTGTGTTGTTTCCTTGCAATCCTACCCTATATTGTTGTTCTACCCTCTCGATTTAATCCCTAATCCCAAAATTTATTTGCAAATAGTGCTACCCAACCATTGTTATGCCCCTTTGTGCCTCCACCTTGACAGGATTTTTGTTGCCCTTTCTAACCTAGCTAGCATCGAGATTTCTCAATAAACATCAAGGGTCAATGATAAAACATTTTATTTTCCAAGAAGAATATTGATGACACTTGTAAAAGTTGATTAGACCCTGATCCGAACTTCCATCCAAAGAAAGGGACTTGTGACAAGGTTTTTTCTTTGTTTAACTTGCAGAAACCAAAGCCATGACCCTCATTTTCGGGCCACTTCGTAATAACTCCTCTGATCATACCAGAGGATATCTTGTTAACTCCTTTGATATGATCGGAGGATTCATAAAAAAAAATTCCAATTAATTTCTCCACAATCTACAATTCGGAAGATCTGGCCTCAAATCCATCGACGCGCTATCAGAACACTTAGAGTTAAATAAATTATGCCGATCAGAGCTATTTCAATTAACCCTCCTTAAATTTTTATCAAAATATTTGACACTAACTTTCCAATACCCATCAGGCATATTTTTATCAACTCCTTTGATTTGCATCGAAGTAGTTAACTTCAAAACCTCTGATTTTTCTTTAAGAGCACATGTTTCACCCATTCTTCCTAAAATTTTCACCAAGATGCTCAAAGATGTCTACCATCATTTTATCATCCTCAGATGATGAATCCCTACTTAGTGACAGCCCGAATGAGTCATTTTGTAGTTCAAATTCTTAAGTTGCATTCAATTTCATATTATATGTGATTTTAATCTCCACACTAAGCTCAACTTTTCTTGCTAGTCCAAACATGTCCTCATGAAAGAAGACAACAAGTATAACACTTGGGATCGAGGCCTTTGGTATTGGTCAGCAAACCAAAGGTGAGCCAAAAGTAATTGGAGCCATGTCCAATGACACATAGAGACTCCTGGAAAAGGACAGAGAGACACTAAAATAGGGAGAAATATACCACATGTTCAAGAAGTCTAATTTCTCCGTTTAAGATGAAGAACCGGATGAACTCAAAGTGTTCAAAAAAATCAGGAAGTCAGGCATTTTTAGAGTAGCATCTCACCTAACTTTGTTACCATGTGCATATTCCATCACATGGATCCTAAAGAATATAGATGTGAAGGATAGATATGCCTACAATGCCAAAAAGTATCCCATAGCCTCTTTTGGGCATGAATATTTGGCAAAGTGATACCACCTAGAAAAGGGAAGTAAGAAGTTTGATATCAAGCTCCTTAGTGAGTTTGAATATACTCCCAAGAATATGTTTCCCAAACAGTATAGGGCCAACCGAAAATTCAAGTACAGACCCAAAGGAGGGTACCCCACAAGTTCCCTAAGAAATCCTTATCAATATCTCATAACCATGTTGTGTCAACTATATGGGGATCCAAATACATCCAATTTATCTCTATCGTATATTCCCCTGATATATTATTGCACAGATGAAGAGATTTCATTCAATCGAGATGATATCCTATCTGAAAATCTAATGGTGGGTATCTTTGTGGCAAAAGGAGCCTAGCCTAGAACATTTCCAATATTTCACATGTCCTCATACCTCTTGGACATTATGTGTATAACTCATCAATACCCTAGGATGGGGTGGAAATGCAAACCATATGAACTGACCATCCATGTGTATTGTAACATGGTCTCGGAGCACAAGTACTACATAGAATACCTGTAGTATACCTAGGGAGGTAATATGGGGTACCTAAGGAGGTACCCAATAGGAATGTATTTATGTTTTATTAGTGGAAGTCATTTAATATATGAGAATGTGGTAATTCAATGTAAGGTGGACTAGGTCCACTATATTAATAAAGGCCCACTATGGTAGTTAGATGTAATTAATGTGAAAAATATCTCTAGAAGGTTCCTAGGAGATAGAGAGAGAGATATAAATAAGTGTAAGAAATGTAATGAAATATAGTGAAGAATATTGTGATTGTACAAGCAATAATTGCTTGAGGATTTTTATCCTTCCAAAAGGATTAATATACAGTGTTACCCTACCTCAAGGGTTTTGTTTACATATTGTGTTCATGTTATGGTGAATGTTTTGGATCATTCTTGTTGATATTGTGGATTTATTTTGAGATTTATCTCTAGATCTATTCAGGTACTTAACAATTGGTATCAGATCACTTTCCTTGGCAAAAGAAGGGAAGACTTTTTTTCTTTTTTGTTTTCTGATTTTTTCTAGAAAACAAAAGGGTGGCACACTAAAGGTTCATATATGAATATTTATGAGCTGAATTTGGAAAAAAAAATTGGATATTTGCATTCCTCTCGAAAAAATACCCAACTTCAAAAAAAAATATCAGCCGAAACGGAGTTCGGGAAGTAAATTTATGAGCATTTTAAATTCAACAAATTTTCAGGGTTTTTCCAGAAAAAGCTGCGATTTATTGCAGTAAGTTATTTCTACACCCTAATTTTTGTTGAAGATTTATTCCAAACATGATATCTTTTACTGGAAGTTATGATGGCCCTATTATTGAATAATTTATACAATCTCACAAGTCATTATGGAAAGGGCAGTGGAAATGTTTTGTAGACTGGGGTTTCAAAGGTGATGCTCTCATATGGTGGAAATCATTTCACCATTCTGAGTGGATGTCACTTTATGAGGAAGAAATTGAAAAATTACTTTTAGACAAGTGGTCTCATACAAAGAGTAAGTATAAATACATCACCAAGAGTTTATTTTCATGCGGAGAATCTATATTACAATTCCATGGTTGTATTCATAAAGAAAATGTCATTGTTTCTATTAACCCTAGTTACAAACAAAATTTTATCAATATTCAATTGGTTAATAGATTGCAAGTTTTGGAAAAGAATATTCAAAGAACACAGGTTGCAAGTGAAAATGTTATACTTTTTAAATATTTGAAGCTCAGTATGGATAAATATGTGTTGCATTCATATTTTGAGTCTCTAGATATGGGTGATGAAGACATTGTTTTTGCATATCCTTGGAAAGAATTAGTGGGTACCATTAATATTAATGTGAAAAAGAAGTTTCTAAATCTTTGGTACAAGAAAAATAAAATTACATTGTAGGATGTGTCTCTTAGTAAGACAAATGGGCCCATGGAAGCTAGCAAAGAAGTTATTGATGAGTCTGAAGTTGAATCAGAGGCAGAGTTTACAAAAGGAGATGAAGAAAAACTATAAGAAGGACATAATAATGAAGCTAATGAGGTCATTGACTCAAAGGCACAAAGTGTTGCATATTTGAATAAAAAATAATAGATACCTACAATTGTTTTATATCGCCATCCATATCATATAGAGACACAACAATTATCAAGGAAAGGGTTTGTGCATCAACACATTTATGCACCAGTAGGGCACCAAACATGAAAACCATCAAGAGATGCATGGAGCACTAGCGGAACTATGAGAAGAGTTCAGTCTACATATCAAAAAATACCATGGAAACCCCGACATGATGCAGAGAAAGATCAGGGTGGCAAGGCAGCAAATAGACATCGCAGCAAATAGACATCATGTTCAACTTCCATTGGGATGGATGGATGGCCATACTTGGTACCAGTTGGCTACATTTCTTAGCCGGTCATATTGTATGGTTTCTTCTCATGTTTTGAGGATGAAACATGTGAAGGAGGATGGAATGTATTGTACCTAGGGAGGTAATATGGGGTACCTAGGGAGGTACCCAATGGGAATGCAGTTATGTATTATTAGTGGAAGTCATTTAATATATGAGAATGTGGTCATTCAATGTAAGGTGGACTAGGTCCACTATACTAATAAAGGCCCACTATGGTAGTTAGATGTAATAAATGTGAGAAACCTCTCTAGAAGGTTCCTAGGAGATAGAGAGAGATATATAAATAATTGTAAGCAATGTAATGAAATATAATGAATAATATTTTGATTGTACAAGAAAGGATTATTTAAGCAGTTTTATCCTTCCATAAGGATTAATATATGGTGTTACCCTCCCTCAAGGGTTTTGTATACATCTTGTCTTCATGTTATGGTAAATGTTTTGGATTATTCTTGTTGATATTGTGGGTTTATTTTGAGATTTATCTCTAGATCTATTCAGGTACTTAACAATACCAAAATATATGCGTTCATTTTTTGGCTCCATTATATGAATTTATATTCTGAACCACTCCTCCTTGCATGACCGACAAGAAACAATCATAAGGAGAATTGAAGATTGGTATATCATGGAGCATTACATATAAATAAGTGTGTATGGTGAAATGAATCCTCTTGATTTTCTCCCTCGGTTTGTGCCTGACATGCTTGTTCTCCATGAGGTTGCATATGATACCATCATACACAGGGTTGGAGGGATGTTATATTGACTGAAAAAATCAATCTATCCATCGCTTCCACTTTATGTCGAGAATTATTTCTTTGGAAACACCAAGAAAGCCCAATCATAGGTAAACACCCTGCTAACTTATCACTTCAAATAAGAACGATACAAAATACATGATCCCAAGAATATTGTGAGAGACCACTTCAATAAAATTGGTCTACCCTGGGAATACACAACAAACATCTAGGAAGATTTAGAAGTACATCCTAATTCTTGTACCTATGAGAAATTAATCTTCAATAGGCATGTCTAGCCATAAGGGAGGATTGAAAAAAAAAGAAGGGATAAATAAAATGTCCACAAAAATAAGAATGACACATCAAAGAAGAAATGAAATATTGAGGAATATAAGGCCAAAGTGAAAGCCGAGGTGGAAGAAAAAGTTGCATCATAACGGGAAGTCAAAAAAAAAGAAGAAGCAACCATAGAAGTACTAGATAAGACAACAACAGAAAAAGTAGAAAGAGTAGCCAAAATGGAAGCTGACCAGGCAACTGAAGTAGTCGAAAGATAAGAGAAGGATGTAGAAGATAGAGGGGGTGAGACCCACCCAATGGAGACATATATCCTAGAAATGTCAATTGTAGGCATGGGCATAGATTTCCTTGTGACTTGTAGCCTACATATACCTCAAAAGATAGGGTTACTCACATTTTTTGAGACTCTGAGACTTTCACCTCCGACCTTCCTTCATAACTTTAGACTTGCTACCTCAAACTCAACCTCAAATTCTCCAATAGAACAAAACTTCCTCATAAGATAGATAATCAATAATGATGTGTGTGAATTGTACTTATGAGAGACTTCTTGTGGGGTATTTAAATAATTTTTGTAAATAAATTATTTCCTTACTTTAGGGGTTTCTTTTTACAACCACTTAACCCTTTCATTAATTTTCTTGTAACCAACTAGGGGATTCGTAACCCATCTTTGTGGCTTCCAACTTCATGACCTCATAAATTTCCAGCCATGAGGAACCACGTGTTGTACCACATATCACCAGAAATGACACAACAAGGAATATCCATCTATGATTGTGTTACCTACATTTACACTTTCCTTCATGTACATATCCCTAAAACAACTTTATGCTTCATGACCACAACTCTGGGGCTTCTTGTAGACTTCTTCAAAGTGTCTTCCTGTGAGGGCCATGCTTAGAGATATGCCATAAGGGGACCACTTTGAAGACTTATCCAAATAAACCCATCACTTCTATTGACATCAATGACAACCATTCCCTGTTGACATCAATGAAAACTGATTTTCCAATAATATCCCCCTTCAGCATTGATGGCATGTTCCTTCTCATGCTCCCCCTGTGACCATCGATCCCCTTATGACCAATGATCCTTATGTATTCATGCATATTTATTTTCTCTCTGTTTCAATGCCTTTGTTTTCTCTCTACCCCTTTAACATAAAAGGAAAAGGGTAATTATCCTCGGGGTTGTTCCCCCTGCCAAAAATCCTATGCTTTCTCTTCAAGGCTCTTCCTCGTGTAAATATTTGATGTGTATGAAAATAATTCAAGAGATTATTTACTCAAATTCTTAATGTGTTATGCTTCTCTCCCCCTGTCTTATTGTGCCTGATGTCATGGGGATCACTGTGGGGAAGAAACCATTCAATTTTTTTTCCAAAGATACTCAAAGATCTCCCTTGGAAGAGGTTTGGTGAACATATATGAATTATGATCTTTTGTCCCAATGTACTCTAGCTTGATGTTCTTCTCTGTAACTTGTTCCTGTAGAAAGTGAAACTTGATTGGAATGTGAATTGTCTTGGAATGCATTACTTTATTCTTGGAGATACTAATAGCACTAGTGATATCACAAAGTATTGGAATAAGCTCATCATATTCCATCTATATATCCTGTAAGGTTTTCTTCATACATAGAACTTGAGTGAAACATGTTTTCGCTGCAATATATGTTGCTTCTGTTGTGGAAAAAGATATTTCAATGACTTTTTATTGCTTAGCCATGATATCATACACTCACCTAAGTAGAAATATGCTCCACTTGTACTTCTTCTATCATCAATGCTACCTGCCCAATCTACATCTGTGTAGGCAACCAAAAATATTTCTTTCCCTTTTGGATACCATAATCCAAAATATTTTGTTTGTTTGAGATATCTAAATATTCTCTTTACTCGCATAACATGTGTTTCTTTCGGTGTTGATTGAAATATCGCAACCTCTCCAACTGCTTGCATCACATCTGGTCTTGAAACTATCACACAGATTAAGATACCAATCATTGATCTATAGAGTCTATGATCTACATCCTTAGATTCATCATTTTTCTCAACTTTAAATTGGTATACATAGAAGTACTTACATGTTTGCAGTATTCCATTCCAAACTTATTTATCATTTCTATGATGTAATTACTATGGGACATGACAATACCGTTATCATGTGGACATATCTATAATCCCAAAAAGAAAGTCAACTCATCGAGAAAAGACATTTCAAAATCATTTTGAATGTCTTTGGCAAACTTTTGACTCATCCTATCATCATCGTTCCCAAAGATAATATCATCTACATAAATTTCAATTATCAATATAATATCTCGATCCACTTTTATGCATAGATTTCTATCTTCATTTCCCTTCTTGAATTATCATTGTTGTAGATGCCTTTCCAATCTTGAATATCATGCTCTGGGAGCCTTCTTGATTCCATACAATGCTTTCTTTACTTTGCAAAAATAATATTCCTTGTTTGATAGTAGAAACCCTTTAGGTTGTTCATTGTAGAATTCTTCTTCTAATTATCTATTTAGAAAGGATGATTTTACATCCATCTGATACACCTTGATTCTTTTCAAACATGTATAGGATAATATCAATATGATAGATTCCATTGTAGCAACTGGAGCAAAGGTCTCTTCAAAATCCATACCTTCAATCTAAGTATATCCATTTCATACTAACCTTACTTTGTTTCTGGTTACCTATCAATCATTGTTCAGTTTGTTTTTGAAAACCCACTTTGTACCAATCACATTCTTGTTATTTGTCCTTGGAACTAGTTCCCATGTGTCATTCTTCTCTATCTGATTCAATTCTTCATCCATAGCCTTGACCCAGTATTGATCATTTTTGTCTTCTTCAAAATTGTTTGGTTTAGTTGTGGATAAAAGTGCTAGATTCCTTTGTTATGGTGAAAGTATTATTCTTTGGGTTTCAACTCCTGCATATTTATCCCCAATAATCTATTCTGGTGGATGATTTGTATGCACTCATCATCTAGGTGTCTTAGGAGGTATATATTGCTCATCTTCCTCATGTTTTGTTTCTGGTTGCTCTTCTTCTGTTGCTTCTTCTTCTACTTCTTGTTCTCTTAGATCTTCCTCTTCATCCTACTCTTATGAATATTTTCTTCCTTCTTTTCCTTTCTATACATATTTCTTGTCAATTGTTACATTGATTCTTTCCACGATTTTGTTGAGTCTTGGAATGAAGCATTTATACACTTTGTTTTTTCTTGAATACCCAACTAGTATTCCCTTATCAACTCAGGAGTCAAATTTTTCAAGCCTGACATATTCCCTTTTGGAATAACATGTTCTTTCAAATACTCTAAAATGTGGTATAATATTTCTCTTCCAAATACTCTGAAATGCTTCACATTTTTCGGTCTTCCTTTCCATAAATCATAGGGAGTCTTATCACTGTTGCATCTAAGCATTCCTCTATTTAGGATGTGAACTTTTGTATGTATTGCTTGAGCCCAAAATATGTCACTTAACTTGGAATCTTTCAACATGGTTCTGGCCATTTCATGTATGGTTATGTTCTTCCTTTAGACAAATCCATTTTGCTAAGGTCTCCTTCCTTATTTATCTCACATTTTTCTAAGTCAAACAAAATTTTGTGTCCTTGATCACACATTTGAATTACACTTGGAAGATTGTGCTTCATATATTCAACCAATAGAACATTTTCTTCCTTGGCATCTTTGATTCCAATCTTGGTTGTGCCTATACCTATGATTCTAGATGAGTTATCATTTCCAAAAACAATTATCCATCGTGTTCCTTCTTCAAGGTCAAAAATCCGATCTTGCCACATGTGATATGATTCAAACAACCATTGTCAACATACCACCCACTTTTCTTATGTTGCGCTTGTAGAGAAAGAAATCATTCTTCAGTGTTGAATTAATCCTTCTTTCTTCTCCATATCCTTTATGGTTCTAGTTTATGACTGTTGATATTAGTCTTTGGTTCCCTTGGAGGAATAGTCAATCTACAATCTTTGGCCATGTGTCCAAAATTGTTTCACTTGTAGAACTCTATTGCATTAATTAGTGAACCAAACATGTTGTGATTTTTGTTTTGTTCTTCATGCGACTTTATTACATAATTGTTGTTTGAATAAACTTTATAGATTCTTTTGTTCATGGCATAGGATCTATAGTTTGCAGTTGTGTGACCAAAATTGTTACAAGAATAGAAGAAACAAAGAAAAATAGCTTGATTCCTAGATGTAGGAGATATTTTGAATGGTGTTTCTCTTTTGAAGAATTCTTCTTCTTGAGATGTTGTTGATTGTTGACTCTATGTTGTGAATCTTCTAGTTGGTAAAGTTACTATATGATTTTTTCCTTGAGTACCTATGACTATTTTTTCATAGGTGCTTTGTTCTTATTCTTGTTATGTCATCTTGTAGCTTGAACCTTTCTTGGTTTGCATCTAGTTGTGTCCTATCCTAGACCTGTCATAGTATCGAATTTGATTGTTGATGATCTCATCCAATATTTTGGTGATATTCTGATGCATATCTTTCTTCTGAAGATATTTTCTTAGAGTGACTATTTCTTCTTCCATATTTCAATTATCTTCTCTTTTTATTTTAGCTGACTTCTGAGTGTTTCTTTAATCCTTATGTTTTCTTCTACTTGGATTTTTAACTTTGTGATTATCTTCTCGACTTCGTAAGAGTTGGAATTGTGAGCTTTGTTCTTTTTTTTAACTATGAATTATGTGAATTTCTTTCCTTTCTTTCTTTTCTCAGTTCTTCTAAGGCACTTATTAGTTATGCTATGAGATCAACTTCTCCTTCTTATTCAAAATATTCCTCATCATCATCTACTGCCATGAACATTACTCTTTATGAATCATTGTCACTATCATCATCCTCGTCTGATGAGGAGTTGTCTTCCTTTGAGTAGAAAATTTTCTTGAATAATTTCTTTTTGTTCCCTCTCTTGTCTCCTTTTTTATTTTTTATTTTCTTTTTAGGATCTTCTTCGTCATCTTCCTATGAATCATCACTGCAGCTACAATCTTGTTTTGATTTATTTATTTTTTTCTTCTTTGTCTTATTGGATTCTTTGAACATTGTTTCCTTCGTGACCAGGTTCACATGTTCTATCCTCATTTCATAAGTTTTTTATAGCAATATTTTCCTCACCCTATGCAATCTTACATAGAGGGTTTTTTTTCATTTCCATGTGCATAATTTTCATCCCTTTTTGCAAATCCGAGAGCTAAAAATAATTTTTTTCATATACTCACTTTGCCTACTATACAACATGCATATACGCAGGTTGCACCACTACAACCCGTGTACATTGGGAAATGTGCCCAAAAATGAAAAATGGTGTCAAGTTTCCATGTCACAACAGGAGATCAATGATCCTTGGCCTTCCATATACTAGAAACATTTTGACTCGACCCTTCATTTCCATTTGAAGGATGTAAATGGGCCAATTCCGAGCTATGGAAAAGGGGAGAAAGAATTAAAGTTTGAGAGAAAAGTTACTCTGGAGGAATTATTCACTTCATATGGAGTCTACATCATTTTATCCATTAAGTCTTAACACAATGTTCAACCCCCAAGATCTTCCCTTATTGAGTGAGAAATCCATTGTCTCTCTTACACGAGATTGCCTTTGGTGGAGGATTGAAGTGGTGGAGTCTTAGCTGGAAGGAACTTAGTTTCTCAGTTTTGAACCATGCTGACACGAAAGTCTATTACTTATTCACTTTTGTTGATCATATATTAATAGAAATACTCTTTTCTCGTCCAATTGATATCTTGCAAATATTTTAACTATTATTCCATGGGCATATTTGTTATGTATGTTAATTTATTATGATATTAAATGTGCTAACATCATATATTATCATCGTATGATTGTTTTTCTTCGTTGTTGAGGACTAGTTGCAGGTATATTGCTTTGGTTCAAGTGCTCAACGGTGGAATTCATCGAATGTCTGGACAAGGTAGGCCTTTTATATTTTCTTGCTAACATATTTTTTTATATAGCATACTTGAGAATAGAGTTGATTTCTGCAGTCATTTCCATCTTTTGTGGTTTTCCCCTAGCCATAGAGATATTTTCCTCATAACAGAATTGTCGACCATACTGGGGATTGAATCTCCTTTCTTGGGGTTTGGAGTGTTTTTCTCCTTAGATTGCTCTCGTTTATAATGTGTTTCTTTTTGTATGATTTCTTGACAGCCTTTGTTCACTCTGGGTCTAAGTCTTTCATTCTTCTCCTTTGCCTAGTTGTGTCTATGACACATATACGTAGGTTTTTGCTTGACAGTCGCATATATACGTGTGTTTTCCTTCTGCAAGTTGCATACATATGCACTTTTCTCTTGAATAGTCACGTACATCAACCTCTTTTGTTTGCTTGTTGGGTTTGGTGGTTGCTGGGTAGGTTTTGATGATTGTTGAGTCTTCTTGGGTCTTTGTAGTGATTGTTCAGTGTTTGTTAAGAAGCATGTCATTCATTGAAAATTGAAGTTAGGACTTTGCATTGTATTCATATTTACTTTATTTGCTGATTAATAACATCACTAGTTTCACAACCATACCTTTTGAGTAAGCACGACCATTAAAATTAACACTATAATTTAAAATTGATTAGTAACGATTTTATTTTCTAGGGTGCACAAACTAGCTTAGGATTTAGCGCCTTGGAATAGGATTTTGTGAGTAAACTTCTCCAAGGGTATTAAATCAACGTATGTGTATGATTAAAGGATGGATAAATCTATTATATAATCGGTAATATTAGGAGGCTCTGCTCACACTGGAGTTAATCATGAGGTCACGCGAGGTCGATTGAAGAGATATCCCCCCAACACCTTCTTAGAGTCAGAGATATTTTTGGGGATCTATTTGTATCTCGGGATCTTGTTAGTCCCTTACCTCCATGAGAGGCGGTACTTTCAAGGTTTTGATCTTTGCTACCCTTCCCATACGGTGGACTTGACTTACGACTGCTCACCTGTGTATTATTTATATAGTGGTTGATTAGTTTCTTGACTTAGGTGACACATAGGTTACTTGCAAGGGTTATTTTGCAGGTACCCTGGGTCAGATAAGGATCGAACAACACACAACCTTTATAGAGGATTACCTCTCCAGGGGGATATGACCAAATGGTTTTTAAGCCCACGAGGGCCCTTATAACAGATTCTTTTACATTCTATATTTAGCAAGGAGTCTCAGGCCCCTCTTGGGCGAGGCATACCTACTTTAGCGAGGGAGGTCCTTTTCAGCCACTTTACCCCATTTGTGTGCATATTGGCCAATTGATTATTTTTGGTGTGCTCTTTGATTACCATTTGTCCTTAGGATTTATTTTTATATCTTGATTCTTAATTTATCATGGAGTCAGACCAGCCTCCCCACTAGTCTCACCGCTTGTTATAGTTACCACCAGATTTTGAGTCTTTTCCTTCTAAAAGGCATAGAGCTATTAGACATGGTACACACACCTCCACTTTTCAGACTTGTGATTCTACAAGGATGAGTATTGAACTGAGTCATCAGAATATTGGGATCCCTTCGACTCCCACACCTATTATAGTTAATGGCACCCTTTCAAATCCTGCAACCAGAATGGTTGTAGTGTCAAAGGCACCTATGATCACTGCTTCTCATCCTATAGTGAATATTCAACCTATTTCCATGAACCCATTTGGGTCTCTTGGTCACTCACTGGGATATAATGTTCATTTCATTCAAACTCCATCCCAACTGCTGCCCCTAATGTTAGAATTGGAATTGGGGGCACATCCCCTCCTTATACTCCATTTTTGTTTGGTGGTTCTCAAATCCTTCAAATGAATCCTACTATGGGAGACATTCCTTATTTTAAACCTGGGTCTAATCCTCTTGGTTTTGGGTGGAGAAACCAACTTGGCGGACAAGCTTCTACTCAACTTTTTTCCTATACCCTCACCTACTCAGTGTCGATTCCGAACAACACATTTGGCATGATGAATCCACCTCTATCCTCTGGATTCACACCTAGAGGGGGTCAGTTTCACACCTTGGGAAACCCCCAACCCGGAGCCACTCCAACTGGGGGCAATTTTTATAACCCCCATTAGAACATTCCTACTAGAATGATTCCCAACCAACCTCTTATGAATCATCCTAGAGGAGGCTCTTATAATCTCGGACAGGTCCATGGTTCTTACTAGAACTCTAGATGGGTTGTAGTTCCCCAAACACAATATTTCCAGGGATCTTGGGGCCAAATGTCGCAACCCCGTCTCCCTTTTTTGGCCACACTTAATATGTGAGACTTGTCTAAGTTGATGAATGACCCTATGTGTAATGATCCTACATGTCCCTCCTTCCCAACCAATATTTCTTTGGATATTCCACAATTATAAGGTAAGAATGGCAAGGATCCTAGTGATCACGTTACCACCTTTCACCTATGGTTCTCCTCGAATTCCCTTAATGACGATTTCATTCGGTTAAGATTATTTAAACGCACCCTCATTGAGGTTGCAGTAAAATGGTATATTGAGCTACCTAGGGGGGCATATGGGACCTTTAGTCAGATGGTGCTAGTCTTCCTTAACCACTTCCAATTGTCATTTTGTTACGATGTCGGCCTTGAACTTCTATCAACTTTACGCCA
The DNA here is from genome assembly GCA_009831015.1 of Picea engelmannii. Classification (NCBI taxonomy): domain Eukaryota; kingdom Viridiplantae; phylum Streptophyta; class Pinopsida; order Pinales; family Pinaceae; genus Picea; species Picea engelmannii. The sequence goes on along the minus strand of ML780898.1, from coordinate 653,087 downwards.
GGACCTAACCACTCATATCTCGGATCACATCCAGGAGTGGTGTAGACAGAAGAGGTTGATTAATACCTGCATACCCCAGAAATTTCTTTTAGAATGGTTCGTTAAGTCCTTCCAACCTCCTATCTCAAAGGATGTTGCTACATCCAGGGTCACATGTGAGGAAGAAGCAATCATCAAAGCCCAATAGTTAGATATTATATATGCTCAATCTGGGATGTTATACTACGTTCTTTCGGATGCACCGAGGTCAACCTATGACCCTAGTAAAAATTTTGGACTTCATGCCGATGACATTGTAGGCTCAACCAATGTGAAATCCACAGACTCGGTGACAAGCCATTCGAAAGAGTTATCTCTGAACTAGTCTCCATGTGGGCCAACTTTGGTTATTTCTTCGAATCCCACTCAGTAGATGGATGTAAGTTATGTGCAATTGCCAACAGACCCAAATGGTAACCAACAACCTAGTCTCATGATTTCAGTTCCTCATAGACTGTTCCTGGTCTAGAATATCTTCCTACTCCTCCGGAGACGCACTTGTAGATCAAAAAACTAGAGTCACCGCCTCGTATTCTGAAAGGAATAATCAAGCACTCTGCCCACAATCCAAATGATAGTGCCACCCATAATTACTCTATTATTGAGGATCTAGGTCAAGCCCCTTCTGTGATGTTGGCTCTGGAGGTACTCCAGGCATGTCCTTCATAGAGGAATGCCTTGATATCTGCGTTAGGAGCTCTAGACCCTAGTGGCTTGAAAGTTATCAAGTTTTACATCACATATGTGAAGCCTTTCTTGCCTTACCATGTGGCATTCCAAATCCATGTGGGATACTCAAAGTATACCATCAAATGTATGGTTGTTGATGAAGGCATTGCTACGTGTGTGATGTCCCTGATCTATTGGAAAGCTCTTGGCTCTCCGACTCTCTCTCAATTTCCGACCATGTTGACTTCTTTTGACATTCGTTCCTTCCACCCTCACAGTATTATTCCTGCCTTTCTGGTCCAGTTAGGTGGGAAGACGGTAGAGGTGGATGTCGAGGTGGTTGATGCACCCCTCTATTATAACTTGTTCCTAGGATACAATTAGACTTATGCTAAGATTGTCGTTGTATCGTCCGTCTTCCATACTTTTTTTTTTCCTCACGATGGGAAGATCGTGACGATCGACTAGTTATCCTTTGCATATTATAGCCCCAATGCATCTATTGGACCGTTGATCCCTATGGTAAAAAATTCTCAATCGACAACTGAGAATATCAGTGTCAGAATGTATTCATCCCTTTCTGGTACCTTCAACTTCATGGCATCGACTGACCATGTTTACACCATGTCTAGTAGGCTCATTTCATCAGAGAGGTCCCTTCCTTTCCGCACTTCCTATTTTAACAATCCTTGGACCCTACCTTCCTTGACTTCGTCTTATGAAGTTCAGTCGCATGCTAGAATGGCCATGCCATGATCAGCAACAGAGATTGTGTATCAAGTTTTTCTTGACTCTTACGCCGATCCCGATCCTATTACCTCGTCGACAGATGAGGAGGATCCTGTTATTAAGCCCGTGTGGTCCACTTCGGTGTCTTGTTCACACGACTGCCTCGATGAGATTTTTCCCTTGGATAAATCCATCATCAAAGCCATGAATGGTTCTAACAAACCTTGGGATGATATGCATCATCGCTCTTATTTTCTCCAAAGCTTTCTAGAATCAAACAAGATGACTTTTGATCTACTTTGAGTGAGATAGTCGATCACGTCGTAGTTCCACTTGATACGCATGACATTTATTCAGAAGGAAATATAGTGAGTATCTCTCCTATGGTCACGATCGATATCTCTCGTACCCCTGGCAAGATTGAAAACGTACATATCAGTGCGAATTTTTCGCTAGAAGAAATCCTGATCTACATCGAACTCTTCAAGGAATTTTGAGATGTATTTGCATGGTCATATGAATATATTCCAGGAATCAACCCTCATATTTTCTAGCATGATATTAGAACTTACCTGGATGCTAAGTCTATTCGACATCGTCTTAGAGTTTTCAATCCTTGGAAGGCCCTTGTTATTAAGGAAAAGGTAGAGAAACTACTTAATGTTCGCTTTATGTACCCGATTCCCTTGACTGAATGGGTATCAAACCACGTTCCTGTGAATAAGAAGCAAGGAACCATTCGCGTATGCATGGGATTTTGTGACCTGAACAAATCCTATCCTAAAGACAACTTCTCGACACCTTTCATCAATCAAATTATCCACAAGTGTGCGGGAAGAAAAGTGTTTTCTTTCATGGACATATTTTCAGGGTATAACCAAATTCAAATTAAAACCGAGGATCAAAAAAATATGGAATGTATTTGTCCTTATCTTACTTTAGCATACCGAAAGATTCCTTTCAACCTTAAAAGCACTGGAGCAACCTTCTAGCATGCTATGACCTTCACATTCCATGATCTTAAGAATATAGTCGAAGCTTATCTTGACGATCTTGTTGCTTAGTCTCATAAGAGAGTGGATCACTCTAAGAACCTTTAGCTAGTTTTTGAAATATGTCATCATTATACAATCCGATTAAACCCTCATAAGTGCATCTTTTGCATTAGGTCTGGTCGTCTTTTGGGATTTCTAGTTTCTGAGACCAGGATCATCGTAGATCCGTTAAAGGTTGAGGAAATACTTCGGTTGCCTCCCTCGTGCACTATTCGGAAAATTCAAGGTTTACATGGGAAAGCTAACTTTTTATGTCGGTTTATAGTAAACTATGCCAATATCACTAAGGGTTTCATGCATCTTTTGAATAAGGACACCCTTTTTATTTGGGATGAGTGAGCCCAGGAGTCCTTCAATTCTTTGAAGAAATCCTTGGTACCGACGCCTCTCTTGAAGTTTCCTGACTACAATAGAGATTACTTGCTTTATGTTGTTGCTTCCAAAGAGACGATTGGTATGGATTTGGTTCAGGAGGATGATTACATCCATGAGAACATCATCTACTATCTTAGTCGAAACTTAGTCGGTCCTGAGCTCAATTATTCACACGTTGAAAAGACAACTTTAGCTGTCATTCACGCAATCGAACATTTACGCCATTATATATTGCTTTGCAAGACTACTGTGGTTTTTTATGTCAATCTGTTTTAATATGTCCTTACCAGGAGTATCATAGGGGGGAATATAATAAATGGATTTTCATTTTACAATAATTTGATGTCGATTTCGCTTTTGCAAAATCCAAGAAATCACTAGTCTTTGCATAGCTAATATCGGAATTTGAACCAATAATTCATTTGCGGCTAAACACATTTTCCTTGTATCATCATCTGACCCCTAGTATGGAGACATTGTTCTCCATCTTCAAACTTTGAAGTTCCCTCAAAATCTCTCACGAGATTACCTACGATGTGTACGATACCAAGCCAAGAATTATATTATCATCAGCGAAACTTTGTATCACTGAGGAATAGACAATATAATGTGTCTTTTTTCAACTCATGAATAATCTGAGTCAGTTCTAAACTATTTCCATAGTGGGGCTTGTGGTGGTCATCTATCAAGGCTTGTGACAACCCAACAACATTTACGATCCAGTTATTTCTGGCCTTCTATATTTAAAGATTGCATTGAACCGGTCAAAAAGTGTCACCCCTACTAGGTTTTCACTCGTAAAATGCACTCACATCCATCCCCTCTTCACCCAGTCATTGTTGTCGGTCCCTTCACCAAAGGGGGGGTGGACTTCGTGGATTGAAACCCAACTTCAGTTGGGGGGAATAGATACATTATCATGGTTTTCCACTACTTTACTAAGTGGGTTAAGGCCATGCCTACAGTTAAATAAGATGGGAAAACTTCTGCCTTCTTCGCATTCAATCAAATTATTGCCAAGTTCGGCATCCCAAGTGAGATTGTCATTGATCATGGCAGTCACTTTCACAATGAAATAATGGAAGAGCCAACATCCAAGATGGGTTTTAAGAATGGTCATTATTCCCCTTACTACCCCCAGGAAAATGGACAGGTAGAGGCCTTCAATAAGTCTCTCAAGACCATTTTGCAAAAAACTGTCAGCTAGAGTAAATCTGGCTCGCACATTATGCTATATCTTGCACTTTGGGCATACTGAACCTTGGTTAAGACTGCCACCAGATTTTCTCCTTTCGAGTTAGTACACGGTGTGGAGTCAATATTACCTATTGAATGTGAAATCTATTCTCTTAAGTTGGCAGTTGCGCTCCTCCCTGACACTTAGATCTCGAGCGATGCCTTGTACACCTAGAGAGTCTTGACGAGCAGCGTCGAGATGCCTCTATGGATATCGACATGAACAAAAAACATGTCAAGGTCCAGTATGATAAGTCTATCTATCTTTGGTTGTATGTTGAGGGTGACTAGGTCATTTTATATGATCAAGCCAAAGAATCGATTGGGGCAGGAAAGTTCAAACCCATGTGGCACAGTCCTTATATTGTGTGATATGCCTTAGAAAATGGATCTTATGAGTTATAATATTATGAAGGGAATATATTGGTCGAGCCCAGGAATGGGCTCTAATTGAAAATATATTACGCTTGAGTGCCAAACTTGGACATAACTCTTTGTATACTAATCTAATTTAGTGTATATATCTTTTCCCTTTACTTTTTGTCTTCAGCTTGCTTATCAAGTTTTCCCTTGGTTGGAATATATCAACAGAGTCTTTGGTCTACTTCGGATTCGAAAACGGAGCCAGTCGTCATACATGGAACTTGGCTTCCACCGCTTGGGTGTTTTACTCACCTCACAATCTACTGGTGTCTTCAGGTGGTGTATGCCTAGGGCCATCCATGAATAATGTGGTCAAATTTAACATCATTATAGAACTTTTGTTCGATGCTATTTCACATGGTATTCACTCTTTAGAGGTTCGTTGGATTCCCAGTTAGTAGTATGTCAATTGAATGAAAGTTACAGCGTGCATGGTCCTACCTTACTCTGAGGATTCCTACAAGTATGACTTTTTGAGCGACAGTTTGATTTTAATACTTATCATCACATACCTAGGAGTTCTAATTATGTATCCAATGCTTATGCTAATTTCATTTTATATTTCCATTTGTCATATAACTAAAGCAAAGAAAACCATCTCATCAATGTACACATTATAATATAAGTAAATATGAAGATCCCTGTTTTATATATATTTCAAAAAATATGGTGTTTATAGTACAAAATTGGGGCCAACTCCCTCAATACACATATACGACTGATAATACAAGATCCATGACATCTATGCCCGTGGTGTTAGATGTGTGTCATGAAAAAAAACTACGGTGTTTGTGAGACTCTAAAAGAGTCTTACCCAAGCTCTGGGCACACCAACTACTTACCGTTGCATGGCCTGCGAAAAATCCTCTACCTGAACCATCAAAATCCTATGTGTCAAACGAGACAAGTTCCCCTGCATGTTTTGAAGGATTCTCACTTCTTCTCCTCCCACTGTCTCATCTCCCTGGTGTCTCCAACGATGTCATGGAATATTTTCTGGTTGTCGCAGACCTACGTCTGTGTCACAGAAATGTCTAGTCAGTACTTAAGCATCATCCATTTTTATTTTTGTTTTACTATACAAAAATACAAAAAAATGAAATATTTAAAAAAATAGACATACCTATGTCTATGTAGGTGGTCCATGGTCGTAGTGGCATGTTAGGGTCCCCTCTGAAGTCGATCCCTGCATAGATGTAGTCATCTAGAGAAATGAACTATCGCCTCCACCAGTAAAAGAAATCATCGTTGTAGGGTGTGGTTACCCTACCTCCCCCCTTCAGCCTCATTACCTCAATCCACCATGTCATGGATCAATCGCAAGCTCCTCTAGGAATGATCTCGACTCTAGGTCCCAAACCTAGAACCTGTTCGAATAAAAATATACACAAGATAAAGGAAAATCTGAAGTTCCTCTTGTCACCCCGTTTGCACCCTGTAAACTAGCTCTTCATGTTAGCCAGTAGTGAGGTGCACCAATCATACACCGTGGGTCTCAAGCACTCTATAGAATAGAGAATGAGCGGCCTCGATGCCTGGTGCAATGAAGTCGACCCTATGATCCTGGTCAAAACAAGGAAAACAATATTGAGGCTAAGATTGTTTATGGATCGGATGGGGAGTTGACTCCTGAACTTCTTGGTCCCTGCTACACAGTGAGCATCTATGTAATCTTTTATCTTCATACCACTTCCAACTCCCCAGGCTTTGAGGTTCCCCACCTCACCCCTGTGCAATAACCCAGTCAAGAAATATATATCCTCGACTTCAACCCTCAATGGTTTCCCATCGAGGTTGAAGCTCTCACTGTCAGGATCCCAGTAATCCATGAGAAACTGTAGCAACCTCACCTGGGCCCTCATCCCTTTGAGTGCCCAAAATTTATACAACCTGCACCATTTCAAGGCCATTTGGACCCCCAATTCTCTTTCCACGGCAACATCTACCTCCTCATGTTCCCTTTCCCTCCATTCTAGCACCATCCTACCAAAGAAACATCAATTTTTGAGTTAGCATCCATCAAAAACCTTTTTTACGAACTTGCACGTGGATTTCAGCATTCACATTCATGTATAGGGATAAGTAGAAGTGATATTTATTTTACACAGTCGCATATAACCTTGCGTATACGTGACCTAATGAGTGGTAGCCTACGTATACCGAAATAACTAATTAACACCTTAATTAACTCAAATTTTGAAACCTAAATTAAAAATGTAATCCACTAGAAAGGAACAGGAGGGGAAGAGGAATTACCTGGTCCAGACGGTCTCTAGTTTCATCACCTGACACTCCCACAATAACCAGTTGAACATCGGAGGTAATTTGGTCCAATTTTCACTATTTGAGTAAAAATTCAAAATGACATAATAAATTTTGGTTTTGTTACTATTTATAGCATTTTTTTACCCACATTCTATAGTTTCAAATCATTTTTTTGCCTAATGGACTAATACAACAATGGATTGAGTTGGTTTTTGTAGTTTTCACCAGGGATTCTTGTGGATTTTAGTGTGATGTTGACCATTCATAACTATAGGAAATTACTTTTGCTACCCAACATATAGGATAGGTAGCCATTCCATCATGCACATTTGCATTGTCCTATAACTACCATTTATATGCCTTAGGTCCAAACCCATTTGTTGTGACATAGAACCTTCTATCTACTATAAGATGTGTCGTTATCAAGTGGTAGAGACTTACCAAACATTGGTACCCTAGTTATATCATCTACTCCATTTGGGGCCCATGCCAGAATTTTTTCCGTAGGACCGGGAGTCCCTTATAGCTAATACATGACTTTATGCTGAACCTCATTTCTCATTCATAAAAATGTTTCTCTATTCCTAGAGGACTCCCAACCGAGTTTAATTTAATCTCTTTACCACTCGTTTTCAAAAAGAGAAAAGATTGATGAGTGAACTTGTCTCTTTCACACTAGTAAATTGGATTTGAAAGGACATCTATTTGGTACAAGTTTATCCCCTTTTCAAACCAGGTAGACTATGATTATGAAAAAGGACATTTTTTGGCCTTGAGTTATGATTTCATTTCTTTCCCTCGCTTGTAGTATTGAGCCTATAGTCATTTCTCGCTTTGCGTTATAAATTGTTTTCCTCAGCAGTTTTTCATCCTCAACAAAGTAGAGCCTCGTTTATATCCTTCAAAATTTGACACCCTATACCCATGAGGGAACATTCCCCCAAGTTTCCATCTCCCGCATGAATCTCCTTGCATTGAGCATAGGTATGTTCCACTACTGGAACTAGTTTTTCTTACTTACGACACTCATTTCCTCTTATGTATCATAGCATTCATTTGAATATGAAAAAACAAAAAACGACGGGCGAGAAGGGAGTATTATCTTATATTGGCAGTAGTCGTTTCTCCTTTGAACAGAGCACAAAGTTATTGACTCCACTTGTCATCATAATTTTGGGTTTATCATGGCCTTAGGAAGATGAGCTCAGTACAAAGAGTCTTCTCCCCTGACTAGTTACTCTTCCAGTCCATATGGAGAACTTGATTGATTCCTCTTGCATATCATGGTTTCATCATTAATTCTATGTTGTCAGAGTCTTCCATATGCCTCACGCTCTTGTTCAAAGGAATTCTATCAACCCGTGTCGGCCATTCCTCAGAACTCTTGACTTTTCATGTCGGCCATACCCTCAGTTTGTCTCAGAATCATAGGATGATGTAGTCCTATCATGCACCCTGGTCCTACTTTCCTCGTTGCTAGGTAACCTTGAACCTAGCAGTCAAAATTTCGTCATTGGTCGTTGGCTAGGTGGTTTCCCTTGTGTTCGACGAAAAGACATATATTGACATGTTGGGATTTGTGTAGTGTCTTAGATGCCATTATCCTCACCTTTGTCAGTAGTTTTCCTCATTGGCTTCTATTCAGAGGGTTTATTTTTGTGTACTCCTTGCACTTGGCACACACAAAAGACACCTAGGGTCTTTGGTTCGTGAACATGTTCTTCGTTCGATTTCCTCCAAATCATGAATCTCCTACTTTGTGCCTCCTGCCGAATGATAAGAGATGCCTTAATTATCTCCCTTCAGCGAGTCTCCTTCCATCGAATTCAACTCATCTATTCTGGAAACGAGATCTAGAGTCCTATGGGTACCTTGAGGCTTGCAGTCATTAGTGGAAATTTCTCTTGCCATCAACAATTGGGAATACATCAATGTATCCTTATCAATGTATTCTTCAAGTGCCCGACCCCAAATCCTTTATTCACACTTGTAAGAATGTAACACATATTTCGTTAAATTTGGAAATATTCTATTACATGGACTTCATCAACATTGATTTTTTTGTAAATCACCATATTAAATTAAGATGAGATAAACCAGTTAGTGACCATGAATAGGTCAAACATGGGACTGCTAGGTACAATAGTATAAATGGACGATAGGAGTGTGAAATAAACTCTT
>ML780898.1:603577-615021 GCA_009831015.1 Picea engelmannii | reverse complement strand
CAGTTGTTAGAAAAACAGGACCGCGGAGCAATAAAATAAAACAAATGCAGAAATAAAACACAGAAGACACACAATACAAGAGAGACACAGATATACGTGGTTCACCCAGTGTGGGCTACGTCCACCAGAGAAATTGCCAGGTTCTTCCTTTATTATTATCCAGCAAATGAAGGGATACAACCTACAACAAAAACCGTTGTAACTTCCTCTTCTTTCTCTCACAGTCTCCTCTCTCAAAATACAATATTCACACTCATCCATAGCCGCAATACATTTCCCTCATAAAAGAGTGTTGCCTTCTAGGGAAAAAAACCCTAACATAATCTCTACCGTTAGATTTGCGACCTTATAATGAACGGTCCAGATTTACAATGAAATTACAATATACTTTTACAAGGCAATTTTTTTCTTCGGGGGCTTCGCCCCCGAACCCCCGCTGGGGGCCCGCTTGCCCCCAGACCTCCCAGCCGGGGGGATGGACCCCGCAGAGGGGGTACCCCCCCTCTGCACTCCCCCGTGTGGAAGAGTGTACATACTTCTGGGGTGTAAATACTTCATGGGGTATAGACACGGCTGAAAGCAAAGACCTCTGCATCAGGAAGACAATCAGGCTCCACAACCAACAGGGGAAAGGTACCACGTGCTAGCTTTCCCTCTTGCACAAGCACTAGCGCATCTCAAAAATAATCCCACCATGGGGGTAAGCTTGCACATGCTAGTTTTCCCTCTTGCACATGAACAAGCTCATCTCAAACAATATCATTCAATGTGGGGGAAAGCTAGCATGTGCTAGCTTTCCCCCTGGTGCAATCACATATCGAATAACATCATTCCACCATGGGGGAAAGCTAGTGTGTGTTACCTTTCCTTCTTGCACAAGAAAAAGTGCATCTCGAACAACATCATTCCACCATAGGGGAAAGCTAGCGCATGCTAGATTTTCCTCTTGCACAAGCAGAAGCCCATCTCGAACAACATCATTTTAGCATGGAGGAAAACTTGCACATGTTAGTTTTCCCTCTTGCACAAGCATAAGCTCATCTTGAACAACATCATTCCATCGTCAAGGACATCTAGCGTGTGCTAGCTTTCCCTCTTGAACAAGCACAAGTGCATCTTGAAACAACATCATTCTACCATGGGGGAAAGCTAGTTTATGTTGGATTTCCCTCTTGCAAAATCACAAGCACATATCGAACAACATGATTCCACCGTGGGGGAAAGCTAGCGCATGCTATCTTTCCCTCTTGCACAAGCACTAGCGCATATCGAAAATCATCCCACCATGGGGGTAAGCTTGCCCATGCTAGTTTTCCCTCTTGCACAAGAACAAGCTCATCTCAAACAACATCATTCAATGTGCTAGCTTTCCCCCTAGCACAATTACATCTCGAATAACATCATTCCAACATGGGGGAAAGGTAGCTCATGCTATCTTTCCATCTTGCAGAAGCACAAGTTCATCTCGAACAACAACATTCCACCATGGGGGAAAGCTAGCACGTGCTAGCTTTCCCTCTTCCACAAGAACAAGCGCATGTTGAGCAATTATTTTTGCATGGAGGAAAGATTGCACATGCTAGTCTTCCCTCTTTCACAAGCATAAGGTCATCTTGAACAACATCATTCCACCATCAAGGAAATCTAGCGTGTGCTAGCTTTCCCTCTTGAACAAGCACAAGTGCATCCTGAAACAACATCATTACACTGTGGGGGAAAGCTAGTTTAGCTTTCGATTTCCCTCTTGCAAAAGCACAAGCACATCTCGAACAACATCATTCCACCATGGGGGAAAGCTAGCGGATGCTAGCTTTCTCCCTTGCACAAGCACTAGCGTATCTCAAAAATCATCCAACCATGAGGGTAAGCTAGCGCATGCTAGTTTTCACCCTTGCACAAGTAGAAGCTCATCTCAAACAACATCATTCAATGTGGGGGAAATCTAGCATGTGCTAGCTTTCCCCCTAACAAAATCACATATTGAATAACATCATTCCAACATGGGGGAAATCTAGCATGTGCTATCTTTCAATCTTACAGAAGCACAAGTGCATCTCGAACAACATCATTCCACCATGGGGGAAGGCTAGCACATGATAGCTTTCCCTCTTGCACAAGCGCAAGCTTATCTCGAACAACATCATTTTATCATGGAGGAAAGCTTGCACATGCTAGCCTTCCCTCTTGCACAAGCATAAGCTCATCTTAAACAACATCATTCCACCATCAAGGAAATCTAGCATGTGCTAGCTTTCCCTCTTGAACAAGCACAAGTGTATCTTGAAACAACATCATTCCACCATGGGTAAAAGCTAGTTTATGTTGGATTTCCCTCTTGCAGAAGCACAAGCACATCTCGAATAACATGATTCCACTGTGGGGGAAAGCTAGCACATCTTGGCTTTCCCTCTTGCACAATCACTAGTGCATCTCGAAAATCATCCCACCATGGGGGCAAGCTAGCACGTGCTAGTTTTCCCTCTTCAACAAGCACAAGCTCATCTCAAACAACATCATTCAATGTGGGGGAAATCTAGCATGTGCTAGCTTTCCCCCAACACAATCACATCTCGAATAACATCATTCCAACATGGGGAAAGCTAGTGTGTGCTATCTTTCCATCTTGCATAAGCACAAGTGCATCTTGAACAACATCATTCCAACATGGGAATAAGCTAGCGCATGCTATCTTTCCCTCTTTCACAAGCACAAGTGCATCTCAAACAAGATCATTTTAGCATGGAGGAAAGCTTGCACATGCTAGTCTTCCCTCTTTCACAAGCATAAGTTCATGTTGAACAACATCATTCAACCGTCAAGGAAATCTAGTGTGTGCTAGCTTTCCCTCTTGATTAGGCACAAATGCATCTTGAAACAACATCATTCCACCATGGGTGAAAGCTAGTTTATGTTGGATTTCCCTCTTGCAAAAGCATAAACACATCTCGGACAACATCATTCCACCATGGGGGAAAGCTGGTGGATGCTAACTTTCCCTCTTGCACAAGCACTAGCGCATCTCGAAAATCATCCGACCATGTGGGTAAGCTAGCACGTGCTAGTTTTCCCTCTTGCACAAGCACAATCTCATTTCAAATAACACCATTCAATGTGTAGGAAAGCTAGCATGTGCTAGCTTTCCCCCTAGCACCATCAAATCTCGAATAACATCATTCCAACATGGGGGAAAACTTTTGTGTGCTAGCTTTCAATCTTTCAGAACCACAAGTGCATCTCGAAAATGATAGCTTTTCCTCTTGCACAAGCACTAGCGCATCTCGAAAATCATCCCACCATGGGGGTAAGCTAGCGCGTTCTAGTTTTTCCTTTTGCACAAGCACAAGCTCATCTCAAACAACATCATTCAATGTGGGGGAAATCTAGCATGTGCTAGATTTCCCCCCTAGAGCAATCACATCTCGAATAACATCATTCCAACATGGGGGAAAGATAGCGCGTGCTAACTTTCCATCTTGCAGAAGCACAAGTGCATCTCGAACAACATCATTCCACCATGGGGGAAAGCTAGCACTCTTTCACAAGCACAAGCGCATCTCGAACAACATTAATTTAGCATGGAGGAAAGCTTGCACATGCTAGTCTTGCCTCTTGCACAAGAATAAGCTCATCTTGAACAACATCATTCCACCGTCAAAGAAATCTAGTGTGTGCTAGCTTCCCCTCTTTAACAAGCACAAGTGCATCTTGAAACAACATCATTCCACCATGGGGGAAAGCTAGTTTATGTTGGATTTCCCTCTTGCAAAATCACAAGAACATCTCAAACAACATGATTCCACCATGGGGGAAATGTAACGCGTGCTAGCTTTCCCTCTTCCACAAGCACTAGCGCATCTCGAAAATCATCCCACCATGGGGGTAAGATTGAACATGCTAGTTTTCCCTCTTGCACAAGAACAAGCTCATCTCAAACAACATCAATCAATGTGGGGGAAAGCTAGCATGTGCTAGCTTTCCCCCTTGTGCAGTCACATCTCAAATAATAGCATTCCACCATGGGGGAAAGCTAGCGCATGCTACCTTTCCCTCTTGCATAGGCAAAAGCGCATATCGAACAACATCATTCCACCATAAGCGAAAGCTAGCGCATGTTAGCTTTCCCTCTTGCACAAGCAGAAGCGCATCTCAAACAACATCATTTTAGCATGGAGGAAAGCTTGCACATGTTAATCTTCCCTCTTGCACAAGCATAAGCTCATCATGGAAAGCTATTTTATGTTGGATTTCCCTCTTGCAAAATCACAAGCACATCTTGAACAACATCATTCCACCATGGGTGAAAGCTAGCGCATGATAGCTTTCTGTCTTGCATAAGCACAAGCACATCTTGAAAATCATCCCACCATGGGGGTAAGCTAGAGTGTGCTAGTTTTCCCTCTTGCACAAGCACAAGCTCATCTCAAACAACATCATTCAATGTGGGGGAAAGCTAGCATGTGCTAGCTTTCCCCCTAGCACAATCACATCTCGAATAACATCATTCCAACATGTGGGAAATCTAGTGCGTGCTAGCTTTCCATGTTGCAGAAGCACAAGTGCATCTCAAACAAGAACAAGCACAAGCATGCTAGATTTCCATCTTGCACAAGTTCATCATTCCACCATGGGGGAAAGCTTTCCCTCTTGCACAAGCACTAGCGCATCTCGAAAATCATCCCACCATGGGGGTAAGCTAGCGCGTGCTAGTTTTCCCTCTTCCGCAAGCACAAGCTCATCTCAAACAACATCATTCAATGTGGGGGAAAGATAGCATGTGATAGCTTTCCCCCTATCATAATCACATCTTGAATAAGATCACTCCACCATGAGGGAAAGCTTGCGCGTGCTAGCTTTCCATCTTGCAGAAGCACAATTACATCTCAAAAAACACCATTCCACCATGGGGGAAAACTAGCGCGTGCTAGCTTTCCCTCTTTCAAAAGCACAAGCGCATCTCGAACAACATCATTTTAGCATGGAGGAAATCTTGCACATTGTAGTCTTCCCTCTTGCACAAGCATAAGCGCATCTTGAACAACATCATTCCACCGTCAAGGAAATCTAGTGTGTGCTAGCTTTCCCTCTTGAACAAGCACAAGTGCATCTTGAAACAACATCATTCCATCGTGGGGGAAAGCTAGTTTATGTTGGATTTCCCTCTTGCGAAATCACAAGCACATCTCGAACAACATCATTCTACCGTGGGGGAAAGCTAGCACATGCTAGCTTTCCCACTTGCACAATAACTAACACATCTCAAAAATGATCCCACCATGGGGGTAAGCTAGCGCGTGCTAGTTTTCCCTCTTCCACAAGCACAAGCTCATCTCAAACAACATCATTCAATGTAGGGGAAAGCTATCATGTGCTAGCTTTCCCCCAACACAATCATATCTCGAATAACATCATTCCTTTGAAGGGGTCCAAGGTGTTTGCTCGAGTTTTACTTCGGTTGAGTGAGATTAAGAAAAAAAATTTGAGAGAATTAAGGTTTACAGAGGAGGAAGTTGGTATTCTTTTTAGGAAGTTGGGATTTTTTTATGAAGTTTCCATCTCTTATGGGGTTGTTCAAGGATAGATTGCGCAAAATATCGTGTTTCTTGTTGAGGAATGGAATCTTCCTTGGAATGATATTTTATTTATCCATTGGCTCTAGGTTTTTCTAGGGAGAAGAGACTGCAACAGAGGTTCATTGCTCCCAAGCCCTTGATGTTGAATAACATGTCTTCAAAGGGATTTGAAAGTTATCCTTCAATGAGGTTTATTTTAATGTCAGATAAGGAGTTTAAACCTATTGTAAGGGGCGCATAAACAATTTGTTACTCTGTATGGTTGAGATGAAATAATACTCAGAGTTTACAAACATGTGGGAGTTCTTGGTTGCTTTGTCTAGCTGGAATTAACATCCACATTAATGTAGTATGATAAGATACATCAAGAACTTTATCCATTTGATGTGTCTAAGAAATCATACCAATGCCTTTCGAAGAAACTAAACATTTAACTTTACTTGAGAGAACAAAATAAGCCATCGACTAAGAAAACCTCACAATGCATAGACAGTGAAAACCCTGGGAATATCCCTAAGTTTTAACTCATGGACTTATCCACCATCACTAAAATGATTACTTATATGATACACAAAGGTCACGGATGAACCGTTCGTGAAGGACTTATGATGGTAATCTAACTTATCAATATTTTTACTTTGAAGTTGTTGGCGATGACAAGTTATGTAATGTAGAAGCAGCACAAGCACCAAAATTAGCATAGGACATTGTGGATGTATTCTAACTTATCAATTTTTTTCCTTCGCAGTTGTTGGTGATGATAAGTTATGTAATGCAGAAGCAACACAAGCACAAAAATCAGCATAGGACATTGTGCATGTATACCGACACAAATATGAACAAATCAGACTAAACCTTAGAAACATTGTCATAGGGGCCATTGGTGCCACAATGTCGGTTATGTTGAGGATCATCTCTTGACCTCTGAAGCACAAGGGTATTGAAGCATTGAGGAGGTCCTCGATCCCTGTCCACTTTACCTTTTTGGATCTAAAATTCCTCAAGCACAAGGGAGACCATTAAATGGTGTTCCAATGGCGCTAGAAATGGTAAGTAACACATATGGAGGATCTTTTAAACAATCTTGTATGTGGAAGGTCTCTCAATATTGTCTTTAGACTGTCTTGTTGTCCCTTCTTCAGATCTTCCAAGTAATGAGCATGAAAAAAGTTATCGTACCAAATGGCTCTAAATGGCAAACGAATCTATCTAAGATTTTCTGGAGGGAATATTTTATTAAGATGGTACTCTAAAGTTATAAAAACACATACAACCGACTTCTTTTTCTATCGAAATGTACAAAGTTGTGAGATATTTCAAGTAAATAAATGGCGAACAAATCTATCTCAGATTTCTGGAGGGAATATTTTATTAACATGGTACTCTAAAGTTAATTTTTTTTATTAAAAAAAAAAGCATACATCTTTATCTCTCTAAATGTACAAAGTTGTGAGAGATTTCAAGTAAATAAAAAAGTAAAAATGCCCACACAGTATATCAAATTAAACTGTTTATTTACAAGTGAGTGGATAGTAGATATTGTCTAACTAGTATTTTTCACCTGAATCACAACATAAATTTGCACAAAATCACAATTTAACAGATTATACAGATTTAACTATTCAAATCTATCTCTTAGTCTAATTATTCTAAGTTTTATCTTTTTTCATGGGATATTTTCTGTTCAATTTTACTTGAAATTTAGCCAGAATTTGTTGAATATGCATATAGTAATTTCAAGTTAATATCATAAATCTAAAATATACAAATTTTGTGGCATAACTTTGTAAAATTAATTATGTGACATAACTTTGTAAAATTAAAGTTTTGGAGAGAGTGATCAGATTAACTTGATCATTGCATCTATAAGCATTCCATTTTTATGTCCTTACAAGTATTTCAGCTGTAAGGAATAATTGTCAAGCGTCCACACTATAATTAAAGCATAGTATATGGTTTCTAATAATCCCACCAATGGTGCAATTTGAAATCTACCCTTACTTGTAATTCTCTTATTCTTCTAAATTATAATCGAAATTTTATTATCCTAAAATTAATTTGTTATGAAAAGTCATTACTTATCTAACTTTTTTTTAAAGTCAATTACAATTCAAAATATATTCAAATTAAGGTATGAAACTGGATTTTAAATTGGGTATGGGTAAAAGTTTTAGATTTGGTAAAAGGTATGAAATTAAGGCATAATTTATTTATTTTCAATTTGTTTAATGATAAAATAGCATTAGGAAAGAGTAGGTTTTTTTGTTTTCAATGATTTGAAATATGTGTTTGAGTAGGTATATATTTGAAAATGTAATTTTCATTTAAATTTTATATTAAAATCAATTTTTTTTAATTTTTAAATTTATTATAATTTAACTTTTATATATAGAATTTAAGTTTCCTATAATATAATAAAGATATGTTTGTTAATTGTAATGGAATTTAAATTTGTATAATGAAGAAACAAAATTTCAAATCAGTCAAAACTATGACTTCAAAACTATGACTTTTTGTGATCTAATTCTAAAATTTTAAAGACATTTTTGTTTTGGTAACCCTTGGACTTCAATAAACTTAGGGTAGATCTACAAACACCAAAATCTAATCACCCTTTAATAATATATTAGAAAAAACTATTACTAAATATGGAAAATATGAGTTCCTACATCACTAAACTAAGAGGTTACATTATAAAGCAAAAGCTAAGATGAAAATTAAGACTAGTTTGGCAAAGAAGTACATCAATAAATTTGTTTTTATTTTTGTTTTTTCAAAGAACATTGCAAGTATTGTGTTTTAAATAATAATAATTTTAAATTAATAAAGCTTGTTTTAGTTTTAAATAATAAAAAAATTATATTAATAAATCTTGTTTTAGTTTTAAATAATAATAATTTTATATTAATAAAGTTTGTTTTAAATAATAATAATGTTACTTTAATAAAGTGTGTTTTAAATAATAATAATATTATATTAATGGAGTGAGTTAATATATTGATAATTAATTTTTTATATATTATTTTGTGATAAAGCAATTTTTAAAAATGTTTTTTTTTTTTAATTTCAATTATATAGATTTTCTTAAAATAAGTTAAATTTTAAAAAAATAAAAATAATAATAATTGTTTGCTAGTTTGTTCATGATCTGCCGGTCAAAATCCCCTCGGAATCACACCCGGCCTAAGCCACACCAAGCTTTAACATGGCTAGATTTTTTGTCCCAACAGGATTCGAATGGGTGACTTTAACATCACGGAGTGCCTTAACAACACACTCCGTCACCAACTGTCCTACACCTAGGGGACAAATTTAAGTTTTTATTAATTAAATTAATTTTATAGGTAACAAACCACAAAACTCCAAGGAAAGAAATACAATATAATCACCTAAAGTAAAGTAGATTGTTGGATGGAGTGGTTCCAATTAACAAAATTAATATGAAAAATTTCCTCAAATCACTTCAACATTTACATTAGTGGGTTTAGGGGGTATGCTAGTTATTATTGGTTGTTATTCGTGAAAACATGCTAACTAATAAATTGTTATTGTACATAAAAAAAAATTGATGTGTAATTATTTTAGTGCCCAACATAGAGTTGGTGTGTAATTCCTTCTATGCTCAACATGGAAAGGTTTTCACTTCCAAGGATTGGATCCCTCTTGGCGGTGGCTTATAAATCCAAAGTTAAGATGAATCTTGGTTAAAATATCTTAACTATGTGTTGTTCATATGAAGGAGATGAGTAATTCCTTCCATGCTCAACATGGATTTGATATATATATATATGATATATATGGTTGAAATATTTAATGGTGTGTTGTTGAGTATGAGAGAGATGTATAATTCTTTCCATGCTTACATAGATTTAAGACACACACACATACACTCATTGGTATCAATAAAATCATATTACTTGAAATGATTTCCATTGGTGATCTTGAGCCATTAAATTAGTTCCTTATATCCAAGGAAGATGAATTCTTAACTAATCAAAAACACTTGAATGTCTTATTTCAAAACCAAAATACAATTCCAAATTAAATAATATTCCAAAAAACCAATATTGTTTTTAAAAAAAACAAAAAACTTACCCCACAAAAATTTAAATTACATTGCTTGTTTTTTTTAATACTATTACGTTTGAATTGATTCCATTCACATTAAGTCTTCTACTTATTTGAAGATCAAAATTTCTAACTTCCATCTTCTTTATTTAAATACAACTTCTTTTTTTTTTTCAAGAGCTATATATTACCTGTAATGAACTAAAATTACAGTGTTTTCCTGAGACCAAATTTCTGGAGTGTTGATTTGCCTCAAAGGGAAACCAACGCAGACTGACAAACGGACTAGACAGATCAGTGAAAATTAGACATATTTTCCTGAATCGCCCCGTGGGGAAACAGATTCAGCCTATCCATGCATTCAAACTATATATAAAAAAAGTTGATACGACGACCCAGGAAATGCCTATCGACTAACAGACCAACAAAATAGACATTACTAAACTCCAAAAACCTAAACAAACCCTTCCAGAAACTACTAACAATTGTCAAAAGAAAGCATGAATGTTGACACCTGTGCACTTGGACACTATCATGGTGTCTAGTGGGAGTGCATGTCCTTGGATTCTGTTGCATGTGTTCCATTCAGGGTGTCTTTCTTTTCCTCAACCACATCTACACCTTCAACCGTGCCTTGTTCATCGTCCCCCTAGAAGTCTAGAGAAAAAACCACCCCTAGAGATGCAAGGGCATTGATGCCCGAGTCTGGATGATGCAAGGAACATATCAATATCGAGGGCAAAGATTTTATTTTCTCTACGCACCAGTCCAAGTGTTCCAGCCTAAAGAAGTGGTCATCAACGTATTTACAGACTACGAATACGAAGTCTTGGAGAATTGAGATTGAATCCTGGAGTTCTGGGGATGAAACGTAGTCCGGCTAGAGACGATACTGACTATGGGACACCTCCAATTGGATTTATTTCAAGTGTACGTTACAATATTCCAGCAAAGGCACAGAGACTGGTGATGGGGGTGGTAAAGGAGAGAAGGATGGTGGACTAGAGGGACATGCCAGTGTTGACTGCGAGGTCGAAGAGAGGCCAAGGAGTGGTCCAAGAGTGAAGTCGAGAGAGTTCCCTTGGATATCGAATCGTTCGACATAGAAATCCCATGGTGAGGACATAGGTGGAAGGTCAGCTTGGTCTGGTGAGGACTGAGCTGAGGACTAAGCCGAGGAGTTGTTCCAAGGAGCAATGGAGAGAGGGTTCCTGCAGGCCAAGGATTCTATGTTCTGGTACAATAAGGCACCTCTCTTCGTCTTCCCTCGTAGGTGAGGCATATCCTGACTAACGAGAGGAAGAGGTGGATAATATAACAAGAAGAACCAGGTAAGCACCAGCGAGGGCGAATGAGAGTAGAAATTTTTGGAAGGGGAGGGTGATAGAATCCAACTATGGGGATGGGGCATCACCATAAGAAGAGCAAAGGAGAGTAAAGGCGCATGAGCGTAGGAGGAGAAAACATTTTAATAGCGCCATAGCCATGACGAGAGGCCATCTTTGAGCACACTGGAGCATTTAGTTGAGAACACGGTGAAATAGATGTTTGCAACAGTCATTAGGAAGTATTAAAGGTTGTAACAACCCTACTTAAATAGATGTATAGGGATTATTAATTATAATTAATTTGATAATTTGACTGTCCTAATATGTAGTTAAACAATAATTATTTCTTAAATAATACTAACTAGTTAATTATTATTAATTATTTGTTCATATCTATCAATGATTAATTAATTATTAATTGAGTAAAGAATTAAAGGGGGAGTTAATAATTTAATGTATTAAATATTTACGTATGGGG